>OFHS01002648.1:0-18690 GCA_900245855.1 Calvadosia cruxmelitensis | reverse complement strand
AAGTAGATGCACAACCAGATGCTATGCATACTGTGTCCAATGTCATCAGAACGATAGTTAAACTTATTGGTAACTCATACCAGCTGAGGTTAGACTGCGTTCTCCGCGATGAAGCACTCTTCAAGGATATGAGAAGATGCAAGTACGTCNTCAACAAAACATATTCGGGCTGAACCAGGGAAACCTGTATTTGTACACGTGATATACGTAGGAGGTCTGGGAATAGCAATAAAAGCATGGTTCTTAATTGGCGCTCTTTTTACGCCAATTAGTCGCCCAGCACCACAGCACAAAACAATTTAAAACCAAATGTAGCCTTTTGACACGCAAGGATATACAGAACAGTATGTGCGTTCAACACAATGGGATGCTACCTGTGTTGCGGATTCGCTTACATTTCAGTCGTATTTAAATGGTGATATGGCCACTCGTTGTCCCTGTACTATTTGCGTTGGTAAGGGTTTTGTTGCAAATGCTAAGCGAAGAAGAATTCATGTATCAAGGTAAGGAAAGCTACTCCAGTACTCGTTTCATTGCTTAATTTGATGCAATTGTTGCGACATACAGTACTGTATATCATTGCGTCGTGCTAATGCACAGATAAATATTTGTCTCCACTAAGGTATGGGCTAGCTCTCCAAGATGAGCCACCTCTTCTAGAAAATTCAAGTGAACTGACAAACACGGTTGTAACAGAGCTACAGGAAAGCAGTTGCTCCGACACGTCGACATCTGACAATTCGGACTCCGATGGTATTGATTCCGATTCTGATCTCGAATGCACAGCAGGAATTTCAAAGAACGCGGCAGATATTGAAGAACGCAACCTGTATCTACCAACCTCAAAGATAGGCGAAAAACTATACAAGGGCAGTGATTTTTCCGTTGGGCAATTGATTGCTACAGAGTTACTATGGTTCTCGTACAGCCCCGGTGTAAGCAAACATGCCTCCACGCAGCAGTTCAAGCTCAAAAGTGAGCTGCTCCCGAAGCCAAACGCTGTTCCGCAGAGTTATGTAGAAGCTTTAAAGCTGATCAAGCATGACCTCATTGAGCCAGTTGCATACGACGTCTGCGTGAACGATTGTATGATCTACAGAAAGCATTACGCTAAAGCATTGACCTGTCCCGTCTGTGATGCACCAAGAGTTGCACAAGGCACCGCTTCTAGAAGTGTTTTATACTATCCGTTAAAGGACAGGATTCGTCACCTTTTTGCATGTAAACGGATGTCAAAAATAGTGCAAGAGCATTCGCTGTATGAGAATGTCGAGTCGGTAACAGAGTGCATTGCAGATGTCCATGACACAGCACGCTGGAAGACCCTGTACAGCAACAAGGGATATTTTCAAGGAGATCACCGTGGGCTGAGTTTAATTTTTTCAACAGACGGCGTGGATCCCTTCAAGAAGGCCAGCAAAGCAAAGTCAATGTGGCCGATGTCTGTCGCACTACTAAATTTCCCAAGAAAGCTACGCTATCTTGTATCATCAATATTCTTATTGGCAATTATTCCTTCAAATAACGGGAAAGAACCGCTTTCTCTTCAGCCATACATTGACTTATTGGTGGACGAACTTGAAGAGATGAATGATATGGTGATGCATGATTCGTATCGAGATGAAATGTTCCCGCTTCGAACGATGATATTTACATACTCCTTGGATTACCCAGGAATAGCTAAAGTGTTTAAATGTCATGGTTCGGGCTCTTACAGTGGATGTTGCTGGTGCAAGCATAAAGGTATGACTTCAAGGCGCGTATTTTAGTTAGTTATCTTTGCTTGTTGGCCTGAATGCAATCCAGTTGTATAGCCTCATATTCATGCAGTCTTGGTCAATAACCTCGTGTAGCTACGCATTAGACATTTCTCTGTCTTCTGTTGAGAATGTCTTTATAATAATTGCTTGAATAATTGATGAAACAGGGCTGAACGTTTAGAAGACACAATATTCAAATAATTACGTCGGTGGTAGGGTGGGTTGAGGGATGGGGCGGTGCATTAGGAGCACACGAAAATGCTCAAGATGTAAATAACTCATCTTGGTAATTATAGGCGATAAAGGTGTTTCCCTGTTAGACTGATTTTAACTGCCCAATAATGCATGACTTGGTTCCAGGCAGTTCATGCACCAATTGTAAGAAGATTGTTTGGCCTGGTAACCGGAGATTCCTTGAAGAATGTGATCCATTGAGAAATGACAGAGTATTCTTGAAGGCAGAAACGCGGGATCATCCAGGGCAGAAGAACAAGGTGGAATCGACGGCCTACAGGGTTGCATATGACAATGCGGATTCAACTGTGGACAAAGCCAGCATCGGATCAATGTATGGTTGTAAAGGGTGTTACAGTCTAATGAGATTGCCCTACCACGACTTCCAAGTAGATGCACAACCGGATGCTATGCATACTGTGTCCAATGTCATCAGAACGATAGTTAAACTTATTGGTAACTCATACCAGCTGAGGTTAGACTGCGTTCTCCGCGATGAAGCACTCTTCAAGGATATGAGAAGATGCAAGTACGTCAGCAAAGCATTACAAGTTCAAGCTAACGCCCAGAGGAAGAAAGGAATCAAAGAAAGAAACTGTGCGATGCAAGTTGACAACATTCCCTACGTGCTCACGAAGGAGGCAGTGTCGATCGCGAATGCCAGGGCTTGCTCTATCGCCGTTCCTCCGGATTATGGATTTACACCAAGTAGCCTTTTCTCTCCTCGTGCTTATGTGAAATCTCACGACTGGATCCAGGTAATTACATATCAACACTGGTCAGTGACAAAAATTTGTGTTTGATATGCAGGCACTCGAAATTATATGATCTTCATCTATTGATGCATAGTTTGCAACCAAAGGGATCTTGAAGTTCTGTCTCGGTACATTGCTGCCTGAGCCCCAGCAGTCCACACTGTTTGGTTTTTTCGATTTGTTGGCCGAGGTCATGGAAGATCATCATACTGCCAATGGATTGGCATCTCTGCAACGAAAGTTATCGCTCTCATTGTTGTTACTAGAACGAGATTTCCCTGTTGCCATACAGGTACAATGACCGTCAGCAATACTGTCGTTTTAAAATAGCTAGTTATTCACACAGTAATGATGTAAATGATTTGACTATGATAAATTAAACGTGAACCATGAAAACATGTTGGCACTATATATTTTCTTCATTATTTTCTAGGATAACTCGTTTCATTTAATACGCCATTTATTGGAAGGTATCGAGACAAACGGTCCTGCACACGCCCATTGGATGTATCCAATGGAGCGATTGAATTCGTGGATCTGCAGAAGGATAAAGAATAGGAAGGACCCAGAGGCTAATGTTATGCAAGCATACAAGGTATTGTCATTGCACTGCATTAAATGTTAACTGACGACGCTGCGTTAAATCGCACTGTGATGCAATGCGATTTCTTCTGCCTCATTTTCATGTATAGATTTTGACTTGTACACACAATGAATTGTCAATAGTTATTGCAAAGTGAATGTGTCTAATAATCTCCCATTTATTTTATATCATTATTCATTCAGGTTTTTGATTGGTGCAATTACATGCTGATGTCGAATAAAGTTCCACGTGAGCTACTTGAATCTTTGGGAAAGGACAACGTCGTAATTCCCGGTAAAATACAATTATGCGCAGGATGATTTGCAGGTTGTAACAAGTTGTAAGAAACTAAAAAGTATTGATGTAGAGTCACGGATTAAATAGCTAATTTACAAGATATTTCAGATATAAGAAAAATGCAATCACTCCCTCTTTTCCACAAGCAATGACTATATCAAAATTAGTATCACTGAGTTAACTGCTACCAAGCGACGAGTCTATAGCAAGTTTACTGTATGATGATATCTTGCAGCAAATCGGAGGGGTCAGCAAATCGGAGGTAACTTGTGCAATATTGAAGAAGACGAAAACTATCACGGACATCAAAACGTGCTCACTACAATAATACGGCTGAAAGGCTATTACGGCGATTAAAGAAGAGACGCAGCACTACACCCTACAACGAACGAATTCCTAGTTATAATTATCACCCGTTGTTACTGTCTTTTATGAAATCGATTTACAAGTGGTCAACTTAGGCACGCCCACGGAAGGGTCTATTTGTAGCGTAAGAGACCGGACATGAATCTGCATCTTCAACTGAAGTTGGAAACGAGGCGCAAAACATGTGCTATTATGAACTATTGGGATTCAATATTATTCTAACAACATTACTGTTCATTGCTTGTGCTTTATATTCAGATTTCAGCAAGGATTGTAGTCCATGCATTGTGGAAAGGGTTGCAGAATTGAGAATGAGCACTATTACGATTGACGAAGTAGCATCCATGAGCGAAGATTACGATGTGCGTATCGACCAAGCGATGGCAACGACTAATAGCATCATGATGGCCAAGGCACATGCCTATCGCCCACTCCTATTAAAAACGAAATCTTATGTGAAGTTAAGCAAAGGAAGATACGGCAGAATAAGTCACTTTTGTTTGCTTTAACATCAGGCAACCATTTTTAACAGCAAGCGAAGTATATGCGTTAGTAGAGGTTTTTTTGTCCCTTGATAGAGATAGCGCGACAGGTTTTTTGTATACGTGCAGTGATGAGAACACTACGTCGAATTTGTTTCCTATCACCGAAATCGCTACTGTCGTAGCAACAAGCAAGTTTAAAGGTGTTTTTACTTTTATTGAATAGCAAATCTAATTGGAAAATTATTATTGTGTTCATTGCATTGCTCTCTTATTTCTCCATCCAATTTAAAAGAATAACAAGATCGCTGTCTTGCGTAAACGAAAAATGTTCTCGTACGGCTAAACTCATTTAAATGGTTGTATAGAAATCAACATATTGCACGGACAAACAATTTTTCGCTAGTAACAGTTTTCGACAGCAGCGATTTGCCGGAGTGAATTGAACAAAGTCAAACAAAACAAAGCAATTACGTGCCTGCTTGAACTATTATCTATTCGAACTCGTGAAGGATAGAATTTCACATACAACTTCCTGCAAAATGATTAGGACAAGTTAATGTAGTAAAACAACTTGTTTTGCTAACGCGGTTTTCACGCATTTTTGGAATCGATCTCGTTCGATGTTTAATTTTTTCATGCCATTTGCTGTATTCACGCGGTTTTCACGCGTTTTGATTTCATAGTGTAGAGAGACTAGGATGATATGGTCACACGCAACTCTATACAATCAATTTTAGATGTTTTATAATTAATGACCTAAACTCAACAGAAGTGAGGCAAGTATCACGTAGTTTTGATTCACCAGCTAACCGATGACGCGATGGCGTCCCAATTGATTTCTGCTACCCTATTTTGCCTCGTACTTTATTTAAGTGCGTCGGATGGAGCACCAAATTGCAGTAGCGAGTCAGCTGTGAGCAACCAAACATTCAAGGGGCGGATATTTGAGTTTACTCGAATCAGCGAGACTAATTGGCTGGCAGATCGCCTCGTGCCAACTTTCTATGCCTGCCATCGCATCTGCCAAGTGCACCACGAATGCAATGCCTTCACATTCAATCTCTCTGCTGCCGTCGAATCTAATTGCAGACTTCATAAATTACTGGATTTCACCAACTTAGTTTCTGATGGCTTCTCTTTCTCTGCTCTGCTGGTGATGGTAAGTACATTAGCTGTTTTTGCATATTAATACTGTAATTAGTAGGTCTGCATTCATTGGTGCCCCCCTGTCGAACAGAAAGGATAACACATTACCAATAGCATGGTTTGAAATCTACAAGCGTAACCAAAGTATGTTGATATCCACATTTCCAATGTAATTCTATTTGTACTGCTATTCAGGAAAGTAGCTGTAGACAAGAACATAAAATCCACAAAAATTTTAAACCGTTCAAACACTTGAGGAGAGTAGTTCGTTCCAGTATCTTGCCCTTCATATTTCAAGCAATAAACTGCAACAACTTATTTGTTTCTAGTCGCTTATAAATACATGAAAGCATATTTTCGCAGAAAATGTTATAAAAAGATGTCTGTTTGATGTCAGTGTTGACATATCGCAACCAATGGCAACAGAACACGGCGGGTAATTGACATCTAAAAACAACAAATGAAATATTTCCAGAACACAACAACAGTTGCCTTAGCTGCACCTCTATAATGCGCTTTGCATTTGACTCAATAAAGTTGATGTTCATGGCTGGAGAAATCATCTCCTCGTTTTAAGGGGAGACTGAGCATTGAAATTCTGAGCGGAAAGTACAGGTAACATTTTGGGGAATTTTATTTTTGCCAATGAAATGAACGAGATTTTCAACTTGAATTACATTTAAAGGTTTCAGAGTGGCATGGCTGTTGAGATAATATATTTGAAGGAGTATTATTTGAAGACATCCAGTCCAACAACATCATCCAACAATAGCAGGTATCTTCACATATGCCACCGATCTTGGAATATGCGTGACTATGCAGGGAAGACGTAGATGGCCGGCTGGTTTGAGTTAAATACTTTGGCAAGTACGTTAATGCGTAGTTTGGCACCTCACAGGTGTGGACAATCTATTCCCAAGTCACATCTCGAATTCCATAAAGCACTCCAGCACTTAGTGCTAATAAAGCAGAGCAAAATAAACTACAGAAGGGCGCAGAATTTCATCATTCTTTCATTGTATAACCAACAGCCATGCAAACCATGGGTTCCTCACAAAATGGTACATATGCACTCTCCGAGGGTTACAGATGTTGCTCATACATTTTGTTTATCGGTACATATGACATATATGTACTTTTTGAGGGGGGTACATATGTACATATGCACCCTTAAAAAAAAACACAATAGGAGACATATCCTTTTTGAGGCAATGGATACACAATATGTAGCCTATGTTCTAACAGCGTATGGCAAGTGTGGTCATTTACTGCTGAAAGCCTTCCGCAAAACGCAATCCAAAGATACTGGAAATCCCAAAGCCCCAATATACTTCATACAGAGCATGGTGCCTGTTATCCAGCGCGAGAATGGCGGTTTGATTCGAGGAACAATGCTGAGACCCGAAGAGATGGCTGAACTGTTTAGTTTACAGAATCTAAATGTGGTCATATTTTTGGGCAACAAAATCCTTGCCGCCATCCAAATGGAAATCCATGAACCAATATTAAGTTATTAATTAAATGAACAGGAATATTTCATCACGAAATCAAATCGTAACTACTGGTTCCTAAAGCTTTGCCTTTGCCTTCATATAGGATACCCTTTTCAAAGAATCAAAACTCGATGTGATGACAAGCCGGCTAATGCAGGAGAGCCTATGAGTTACTTAACATAATAATTAGATATAATTTTCTACCGTAATTCGGTGTTGATTATTGTAGTTTTTGCTAGAACTGTCCTTCTTTCTCTACTATGAGTCATCGGATCGAGCTTCTATGTTTTTTTTATTCTTTACAGATGCAATGTGGCGTCAACTCATCAGGTTAGCTCATCAATACATTTCATTCAGAGAAAGGAGAACTTCTAGTGCTAATAAATGTATAAACTAGTTGATTGAAGTGAATAAATATTGCCATAACTGTCTGTGTAGGTTACGATTGCGGTTGGTCGAAATGGCAGAATGTCACGAATTGCCTGCGATTCTCTGACAATCAGGGTACGTTGATGCAGAACAGGACCTGTTTGAATCCTGATCAGCATCACAAAGGATGGAAATGCATCGGAGAGTCAAGACGTAATGCGACGTGTGCTCCTGTAGCATTTTTGAGTAAGAAGGAAGTCAACCTGTTCTATAGCATAAGTATTCATCAATTTTCATTTCAAAACATTCTACGTTATACTAGCATGACATATTGGTGCAATAAGATAAGTGGTTACGACTAAGAATTGCCATTTCTATTAACGACAACGTGTTTATATTTTTAAATGATCTAAGCTTGATTTTCTATGGGTATAATTAAGATATTCTCGGTGATAGTCATGGAGCAATTGTTTCACTCAGAACCAGCATTCATTCATGTCATGCACCGTATTCCAAGCTGATAAAGTGTTACACGTGTGGCACCAACAAGACTCCAAAACAAACAACGCAATCAAAATTCCCATATTAAACATAACGTATAGTATATTAAAACAAGATGATTAATTATGGTGAATCGGAAGCTGAAATATATACAAAACCGAATAGAAAGATAGACTGTATAAGAAAAAAGCTAAAACGCACTCGCATACGGCTTGTGCGTTTCTTACGCTTTACTCGTGTCTTCCAACCTTCCAACGTCACTCGTGTTAGGAAAGGGAATCCAAACATGGAAACCGTGTGCTAGCCCTTTAATAATACGGAAATTGTACAAAATCGTAGCATATTAATATTAAATGGAGAGAAAATAAAAAAGAGAAAAGAGCTGTTTTGACAGTACAGAGATTGTATTTAAATCATTTAGTTTTTGACAAAAGAGGAAGTTGCATTTGCACGTCAAACACAAAATCAAAGTTGTTCCAAATATATGGATCTACATAATCGGAATGGAATGAAAACTAATGAACAGAATTAGGAGCTGAATTAACTGCATGGGATGGTTGTGCTTGTTGATTATTTGAGCTCGTTACTGATATATGGACGATGCCTTGATGTTGCTTGCTCACGATAGATTCAGTGGATTAAATATTGGTTAATAATTGGTAAAATGACTGATAAGCATAGATAGCTTACCCAAGCGTGTTACGCAGAGTTCGGGGCTCTGGGG
This sequence comes from Calvadosia cruxmelitensis, assembly GCA_900245855.1. Classification (NCBI taxonomy): domain Eukaryota; kingdom Metazoa; phylum Cnidaria; class Staurozoa; order Stauromedusae; family Kishinouyeidae; genus Calvadosia; species Calvadosia cruxmelitensis. Next base: position 9,977 of record OFHS01002648.1, on the reverse strand, counting down.
CGGATGCAGGCATTCATATACTATGGTCAAAGGATGTGATGCACCCACGTGGCCGTAGGCCCCTGCTAGCGGGAATTAGGCAATTGTTCTTCATTTTAGGCAATTTTTGAGCTTTTAACATCTACAAATAATTTTCTTCGGCATGTCTGATGAAACTTTAAGCAATTCCCCTTGAATCCTGACAATTGTCCTTTGTTCTCAGCCTGAGTATACACGATATCCGCGCGAGATAGAATATAACAAAAATATATCCCGATTTTGATTATTTGTTCCCTTGATTTGTTCTATCGAACTGATCAAGATTGAAGAAAATTTAAATACTAATTACTTCATGTATTTTACATTTATATATAGTTGCCTTTTCTCCAACTTGGTTCATAGTAATGCATTATCGGTTGTAAACCATCGACTGCATTTTAAATACTTAGAGGACTTTATTTTACTGTCGCGCTTCCGTGAGTGATACAACACCAGCGTTTAAATTTCATAGCTACGATCCGAAATAGAAAACGTTCGACTTTACTCTATCTGCGATGGTTGCGGATTTCAAGGATTGTTTTTGGCCTTGGTTTTTGCCTATCAAAATTGTCGATTTCGATTAACGCGTAATCAAAACTTGTTCCAGCTAAGTCTACGTGTTTACAACTAGATTTGAAACACGAGTTACTAAAATTAACTAATCGAGTGTTTGTTTTCTCTTACAGAAATTGACTTGGTTGGTGGCAATTGCATGCAGAGTAGCCTGTATGCGTCCGATCAATGTGGGAAAGCGTTGGACGGAGTTATAGAAGGATATGGACACGGAATTCGTTGCTCTCATACAGACCCTGAAGACAGTCCGTGGTGGCAAGTGGATCTAGGGAGAAATGAAACTATCGGAAAAGTTGTTCTGTACAGCAGAGATGATGGAGCTGTGTATCCATATAGTTTCCAAAGACTGCACAACATTTCAATCTGGGCTCAAGATGTTTCTCAAAATTCTCCAAACAGTGAACAAGCTGTTAGACGTTCGTGAGTATGAAGCATCTTCCATATGTCTTTGTTATGCCTTGTCCATGTAGTTATTAGCAGTTTAACCCTCGTTCTGAATATGCTTACCTCGTTTTAATGTTCTTCATAAAACACGTTGAATTTCGTTTGATTTTGGAATGCACCTCATCTCTGTTGAGAGAGCATGAGCGGTGTTTTGTTGAGATTAAAGCATTCCATTTGCACAATTTCTGATGTAACATGCCGCTAGCTATGAGTAGAATAGAGTGATAGAGTTGGGCAGTAGCCATCCTAACGCTCTATTTAATCATTTCCTGTCTTGTACGAAAACCAGAAACATTTTGTGCTGAATGCTTACCTGGAAAGTCTTCTAATACTAAACGAATGTTTTGCGTTCCATTTTAGGTGTGTCACCATGATGCCTTTTGCCCCTCTAGTGAGAAGGGACTTTTACTGCAATGAGCATGCTACTGGTCATTACGTCGTTGTGCAGATTAGGAACAACAACAAGCCGTTAACACTGTGCGAGGTAGAAGTCTACAAGATCCCAGAATGATGCAGCAACAACACAGCTATGAACAGATAACCAGAAATATCATCTGTAATCCAATTAATTATCATTATGATGTGCTCAAGTGGTATTGGAATCACCTAGCACGTGTGTTAAGTGTTGATAGGGAAAAGCTAAATCATCCTCATCTGTAATCGCCTGTACTGAAGTTGTACTATTCAATCATTCCAAAGCTGTCCTAACTTAATAGCTCGTGGTTTCACAAAGCTATCCACAAAGTAGAATCATTGGAAAAACACAGCATTCAGCCACAAGCATGTATCATCTATTGCAAGTATATAAAGCTAGCTAGACAAACTTGCCTCTTTCCTGTTTCTTTTCATTGGTAGACTCACACAATAGATGATATGAATTAATAAACGGTAATTGAAAGCCTCTAACTAAATCAACAATAATTATAATGAAAAGTAAGTCGTCCTGTTTGTTAACAGATACTTTTCTTCGAGAGACACAATCCTGTTCGAAGTTTTCAATATTTATGGCCGATTGAAATTTATTCTCAAATTCAAGATTATGCATAGTTTAGAATCGAATAGTTATTCGTTAAACTACGTTATACGTTTATTTTAGTTACATGTCGAGGAGGGCAATTCTCACCCAGCGATATGCTGCAATGTTGAGGATCAAAGGAAATATGAGAAATGAATTAGCAAATGCTCTTCTTGTAAACGTCTTTTTGACTCACGGTTACCATGGTAACCCGTGGGTGGGTCAATGTTGTAGAGGGGAACATTTTTCTTTTTTTTCTTCATATTCAGACCATGGGAAAATTGGTCGCCCCCCGCTGTGATCGTGGGAATCGCACACTAGTGTCATACGTGATTTTTTGATGGCGTCATGGTGAAGTAGATTTGGGCCGAACTGTGCTTACGCAACCGTGCTTAGCTTCGATTTTATACTAGACTTCCTTATATCATTAAATTGTAACGTGGTAACATTATCTGATAATTGCGCATGCGCTGTAACTGCTGCGATAGTTGTTCATGACTTGAGTTTGAAAAGCCTCTAGAGCTGTAGTTGTTGCTCGAGTTTCGTTTTACTTGAAGTCAATCGAAATGTATGGTTCTACGGACCCCTTGCGGGATTTAAAGAATAATTATTCAATTCAACTAGTTTATGAATAGCGGAAGCACCTGAGCAGTCGCGATCAGTCGCGATGTCTAATTGTTTATCATTGTGTTGCACGATTGAACCTCGTATTGTGGTCGATGCAACGTGGTTCGATCACGGTTCGGGAATTGTTCGCTGTTCTCAGCTTAGTTGGTTGATTTTGAAGATCATGATGGCTTAGAAATATTGATCGGACAGAAAGAGTTTGTTGTTATTGTGCAGTTTGCGCTTAGGCACTGGAGAAAGCTGTGTAAGTGTCGCCTTGGCTGATTTCGTTTGCGCCTAGGCACTGGTGGAAGCTGTGAAATGTCACCTCGGCGGATTTCGCTTTTGGGTCATTCACAAAAATATCACAGCTGTGATCCTGTGAGTGTGAACCACGAACCCAACCAAGTTGCGATTGTTGAACAGGAGCTAACCCCCGTCTTTGGCGCGACTTGTGAATGGTGAGCACATCTGGCACTTCTTTTGTTTTCGTAAAGTGGAATTTGATCCGAACAATCGCAGTTGAATGCTGCTCACGTTGCTCGGTCCTGTTCATCAAGAGGAGGTTGTTCTTGGAAGCTGTCAACACTGTCGAAACAAATCACTTGAAACGCTCTGGCCACGCAATTTTAAGCCGTTTTAGCAAAAAATATTGCTTTTTAATAGATTTACGGCCAATTATTCCCCGAATTCTTTTGATCAGTCGCTGAAGCCTATCGTAGTAAAGGTTTTGACAAAGTTTAACAGGAATCGGGATTGATACAGTATATTATTTTATATTTCATCTTTGAAGATTTCGAAAATACGTATAAATTGAGTTTACTTTGAATTCAAAAAACTTACACCATGGTCTGCGCTGATTATTTTACCGTTTTGTTCATACCAAATGTGTCTGATTGGAGCCAACAACCAAAACAAGCTGGAATCTTTCACTACTATCTCTCCAATTTATAGGTGTTAATCAATTTATTAAAATAAGCTTAATATTTCAAAACATTTGCTTTACATTCCTACACCGTGAGTCAGCTCGTAGAGCATCTATGTTTCTTGTTGAGCATAATGCAGTGCGTCTAAAGAACGAATAAAACTATATTTTGGGCTGCATTATCTGTAACGTTGCAAATTGAGTCAAGAAGTCTGTAACTTAGGATATCGTTCAATATCTCGTTGCAGAACTGCTTGCAGGATGATCCAATCGGAGTAGTCGGGTTTGAATAGCAGATCCATTTCAAGCACGCTTGGAAGATTTACATACGTCGTAAGCTACAGCTGACTAAAAGGAGAGAAGACTCTCAAGTGCTGCCAATTTTAGGTCATTGCACGCAATATTTAGAGTTTGAGTCAGTGCTCCTGGATGGCTGTCTGAGAATCTTAATAGACTGCTTAGTAACCCACGGGTTCTGCAGAGCTCGTAGTCGATCACTCTTAGAACTGAAACTCAGATTTGTTGCAAGCATGCTGTATGATCTGATTTGATAAAATATAATTTGGATTCTGGAAACTTGATTGGCAAATAGCTGTGAGATATGACACGATATCAAGAAAACCGGTTCGTTCTGTTTCATAGAAGTCAACGACACCGCCCGTCTCGTTCTCTGTGTCAACACGGCTGACACCGTTTCTGAATTATTTTAGCGGCTAGCTGGGCATTACCACAAGAAAGACAACAGCCGCATTCGCCGTGCAAATTTCATAAGTCGTCATCAATCTGACAACGAGACGTTTTCCGCATATTGCCGCGAGAAGTTGAAATTATTTCACTTGACGGAACCCTGCAAGCATTGCTAGGATCGCATTATTGGGGATTTCAACATCGAGGGACTGTTCGATTCCGAGATATGCCGCAAATGCCGAGCTCTTGACAATGGTGCTTCGATTACCAAAACCCGCCAGCTCTGCGAAGCAGAGGAAGCCGCATGGGACGAAGAAGCCGCAAAACATGACAGCACCCATCAAATCAGCCGCAAGCCATCTACTTGACCAAAGCCTCCAACGGTGGCATGCACACATTGTGAATCACACAAACATGCTTCAACTAGTCGCTGGGCCAAAGACAAGGCATGCCACAACTGCGGAAAGAAGAGCCATGTTCGACCGATTTGCACCGAGCTGGTTAACGACAAAGCAGATGCGCAGTCCCACGCCATGGAAAGGGTCACATTGACAATGTCATCAGCATAAAATGGAGACCATCACATCATGGTGATGTCCGTCATCATTCTCTTTGCAAATTTCGGATGCGGTTTCCTCCACAGAGTTCTATGTTGTGCCACACTTTTGGCTGAAGACATGTTTAAGCCCATTGCATGCAGGTCATTCTTTAGCCCAGACATATACGTCGTGCGAAGGTGCCCTCCGACACGAAAAGGCTCAGTAGGTTGATGGGTAAGGACTGTTGCGAGCGGCGTTTCCGTCCTTCTCAGGAAATGGTCAGCAAGCGCAAGACGATGCGCACGGATTCTGTGTGTAGCAGCTTTCAATCCTGTCCTTTGGTAAGTTCTGAGATGCTGATCTTGTTTGGATAATGCACATTGAGAGCGATTCGTATCAGTGCTTGGTGTGATTCGTCAATGTGCTTCTCCAATGTTGGTGGGATTGTCCATGCCGCAGATCCGTACAAAAGGACTGGTTCGATGCATGCTGCGAAAAGGTGGACTTTTGTTTCGTCGCATGCAATCGAAGTCCACGCACTCCTAAGTTTCTGTGCAGCCAGGAAAGCCAGTCTTCGCCGCTGTTTGAAGCTCTCGGTGCCGTTCGATATGTTACAGCCGAGGTATGTGAAATCGCTGCAGTGTGGGAGGACAGATCCGTTGATGCTGGTGATTTTTGTTGGTTGTTCACTAACAAAGAGGACCTCAGTCTTGATTGCATTTGAGCGTAGGCCGATGGCACGGGACCTTGTCTCAAACCGTGTCAGCTGCATCTGGGCGGACTTCGCATTATCTGACAACAGCGCCGCGTTGTCGGCGTAGGCCAGTATTGGAAGCTTCACAACAGGATGTTGAGTGGATAGTCGGCGTCTCACAGTATACGAGTCCTCATCCTTCAGAGACATTCGCATGATATAGTCGATACAGATGACAAACAAATTTGATGCTAATGTATCTCCCTGAAGGACCCCGGAGCTTGTAGGGAAAGTCTCGCTTTGACCTGATGAGCAGCGGACATAAGCTTTGGTGTTGATGTACAGCGATATCACAGCGTTTACGAAAGATGCTGATAGGCCATAAAAGGAGAGGATGTGCTCTAGCGCTGACCTGTCCACATAGTCGAAGGCTTTAGAATAATCCACGAAAATGGCAACGAGATTTTTCTTTCGTGTTCTGCAGGCATCGATAACGATTCGCAAGGACAAAATTTGCTCGGTGATGCTTCGATCCAGATGGAACGCTGCTTGGAAGGAGAGTAGAATCATTTCAAAACGATCGCGCATCCGAGACAACAGAAGGCCATTGAAGAGTTTTGCGTTTGTCTGCATCAAGGCGATTCCACGCTGGTTGCTGATCACGCTGTTGTTTCCTTTTTTCGGAATAGAAACGATGATGCTGAGACCAAACTCATCCGGTGGTCTGCTGCCAGCAAGGATGCTATTGAAGATTGATAGCATTACCTTCGTCGTTATTGGCAGGAGAAGTGCCACGTCTGGAGGGATGCCGTCGTCGCCAGAGGCTTTGCCGCATGTGATGTTGCTGCAAACAGTAGCTGCTTCTTCTACAGAGAAATGCGGGCGGGCGTTACTTCAGGCCCCGGAGTGAGCAAGGCGGGAAAGGAGAGGAGTTCATTTGCTGATTGGTTGTTCAAGATGTCACTGTAGTGATTTGTAACAAACCGAGCTGTTCGTTGATAGAATTGGCAGCAAATACGACAGATTGTTTGACTTTTTGTCCTGTGAGTCGCTCGATGCCGCCCATACTGCGCGGCTTTTCCTCCTTTTGAAATTACGTGTGATGTCTTGGGCTATGCTGATCATGATTTCTTCCGTACGTCGTTTGTAGGTGTTGTGAAGCGCAATCTTCAGTTCATGAATTCGTTCGCTGTTAGAGCATTGAGCCAACGATATATCTCGGCGGGCGCGTTTCACCTCTTTGTCTGTGTCCCAGAGGCATAGCTGCTGCTTCCGCTTACGCATGGGAAAGATTTTTCTTGCGGCTTCGTGAAAATTTCGGCATAATCTGAATAGCTTGAGTTTTCATTTGTGAGTACATACTGCGTTTATGAAGCGAGCACGGAAATGCTCTTTTTCTAATGCTTGCCAGTATATGGGTGGCTGGAAGTTACGCTTTCTTGGTTGCCATAGTTTTAGCGAGAATGAGCAAATCACGAGGTCATGGTCGGATCTCACGCACAATGGTGTTAGTACTTTTACTCTTCGGATAATCTTTGTCCATTTGTAGTGAACGAAGCTATGGTCTAGACGTGCATGACGATTTCGTGACCCGTGGAAAGTTGCCAGTTTCTTCCTTGATCGCTGACTCATGATGCCGTTCGTGGAGACGAGTTCGTTTGACTTAACAAATCGCTAATATTGATTATAAAAGTTAGACAAATAAACTGTCTAAGTTAATATGCAATTGGTTTTAGGAATCTGATTTGATATAAATATAACCTGACGGTTGAATTTGGAGAACACATAAAGCCAGTAACCTCATTCTCGGTCTTTGTTGTCGAAGCGCGTGAGACACTTCGAAAGTCAAAATAAATACTTGTTCTCTTTCGCCATGGCTAAGATAGAATTTAAACGTTAGAGAAATAAATCGTCTAATTTACTATGCAATTTGTTTCTGAAATCTGACTTGATTTAAATGAAACCAAGCGGTTGAATTTGGAGAACACATAAAGCCGCTAATGTCATTTTGGGCTTTTCGAGAAGAAGCGCATGTGACATTGAAAAAATCAAAATAAATATTCGTTTTCTTTCCCCATGGGTAAGATAGCATTGAAACGCTAGAGAAATAAGTTATCTAATTTACTGTGCAATTTGTTTCTGGAATCTGATTTGATGTAAATGAAACCAAGCGGTTGAATTTGGAGAACACATAAAGCCGTTAATGTCATTTTGGGCTTTTTGAGAAGAAGCGCATGTGACATTGGAAAAATCAAAATAAATATGCGTTCTTTTTTTGCCATGGGTAAGATAGTATTTAAATGTAAGAAAAAACATAGATGCTTTACGAGCTGACTCACGGTGTAGGAATTTGAAGCAAATGCTTATAATATTAGTTTATTTTAATAAATTGATCAACACCTGCAATAAATAAATCAGAAATATAGTAGTGTTCTGACTTACTTTAAAGTAGATAAAAACAGTAAAATTTATATTTCCATACAAACACCAAACATTATTCCCTAGGCCAGGGATAACGTTTTCCCACATGCCACTTTCCCAAATGGAAAATTTTGTACAATGGAAAACAAATGGAACAAACAAATATTTATATTAATGATGATTAGACAGTAATAATGATAGTACAGTAATGCAATAATTAAAATGGAATAAAACATAAATAGATAAATACATTATTTATGAAATAGGAATTGTAACTTAATATTATATTACTATTATAAGTATAAAAGTAACCAAGTTACAGTAGTACAGAAAATTACTCTTCTTTCAATTTCAAAAATTCGCGCTGCCACTTGACCGATGAAAATCGAGCTATCTATAGATCACAAAATCATGTGACTCGACCGTGGTCTTGCGGGGCCATTGATTTTTCGAAATGTCGAGCAATGTTTGAGCTGTGAAAGCAGCGCGTCGTGTTATTGATGAGATTTAATTTCTGGTTTACTCTGGAATTATAGCTTCAATTACAAAGTTGGCAGACAAACTATGTTGGGAAGCTTGTAGATGCTTCGTGGAGGAATTATAGATCCTAACAGGGACTTTTCAATCTGCTTTGCGATCAACGACACTCATGATGAAGCTGTTGCTGGCGCAAGTAGACTGAACATGCTGACAGTTGCCTGTGACACAGAGATGATGAACGCACACTTTTGAGCTCTTTTATATGTTAGTTTATCATTCCGCTGTGAAGAAAAAATACTGTGTTGTATTGCTGGCTCTGGAGATGCTACAGACTGATTTCGAAAAGCGTGTCTGCTAATTCTTTCTGCAGCTATTGCATGAGTGTGGAGCACAAACTGAGCGAGAATCATGAGTTGTCAGCCTTCTTGGATGCTGGAACTATCGATTTTAATATGTCTGAAACATATCTACTTACTCGTGTGATTGTTCCAAACTTTATCAGTGCCTTTGAAATTTGAACTGTTGATCACAAGTGCGTTTTGATTGTCAAAGTATTCTAAAATTGACGGGTGAGCTCCGACAGTTTTCTCTGCAAGAAGATGTTATCCATTACTCGCTGTGTCAGCTGCAAACAATACGTCAAAATTCTGGCTTTTGACAGTCAAACCTTGAAAGAGCTTTGCAAAACAACTTCCAGCCTGTTCAATCGACATTATTTGCTATGTTTGAGCGAAAATAGTGACAAACGAAATGAGCAATGGTTATTTTGTTGTTGATTCCGGTTGTGTTTTGGTTGCGTTTGCCACCTACGGCGAGCTGCAGCCCGACCTTGTCGCGTGTGATTTGCTCATGAAGAGCAATTAGAAAATGTTGTTTACAAAGTCAATGAGTTCCGCAGAAACATTTGTGCGAGCTGTACGTGAGGAGAGATACCATGTACACTATTTGTATCTGTTTTGTGTTCCAAATTCTTGCTTCTGATCAAACTCGGTCGTGTTTATTCTCAAATTTGTGAAAATTTCGCTGTTTACAACCCGTTGAGCAATGATTGTGAAAGGATTACTGAAGTCAAGAAAAGAAGACTGGTATTTTCTGAAAGCTTGCTCTTTCTATAGTATTGCTATACAGTTTCTTCCTGATTGGAAAAGTGAAGCACTAGAAAGTCAAAGTTAAAGCGAGCAGTTTGTTTTCATTGGGCTTGCCAAGAAATTCCTTGGCCTGTCGTGAGCCGCGTTGTGAATGATAAACGCCGGCACTAAATGTGTTAACGAAAGCTAGATTTGCAAGGTCGAAATTTGAAATACACATGGTTGTATTCTGCAGGCCGAGATCTGTCTATTGATATAAATATTGTGAGCCAATCGCGAATAGATAGCCGCCTGGAAGTTTGTCAAGTTTGTGACGCAGTAAGTGATCGAGTGAAACAGTGAGACGCCATGTTCAAATTTCCAATCGGCTTCTAACAAAGCGAGCGGGGTACACAAATTCCAAGTAAAATGTCCTAGGCTTGCAGAGATTTCTTTCCTATTTATGACCATTCTGGTTTCGACATAGGTAGAGAAACATTACTGTAAT
>OFHS01002646.1:0-12954 GCA_900245855.1 Calvadosia cruxmelitensis | reverse complement strand
CGTCATCGTCACTCTTGTCATCGTCACACTCGTCATCATGTGGTCTGATTTTATTAGACAAATGATTGTTTTGTGCTGCTTTCTTTTTGACGTGACTTCTATGTCATCAAACTAGGCAAGAAGATCTAATTCACCACTACTGAACAATTCTATTCAACCATGCATGTCGATAATCTTGCAACTATTAACGACTTAACGTGACAGTGATATTTCTGCATGACAATATTGACTTGCTTTAATTGATGGAATTGGAAGTTTTATTTATCAACACTTGAAAATCCGATGATGAACATAGTTGTAATTATTACTATTGAAACTGTTCTGATACATACATTGTATTAAAGACGCTCTTCTGCTATTTAACACAACGTAATAGCAAATGAATGACTATTTAAGCGACTATCTATTATCAAGATGTTTATATTTTTATCCTATGGGTTTTTACTTCATTATTAATCTTTTCTTTCCACTGTAGTCAAAACTGCTCTACTGCGTTCCACCACCTGATGTCAGTGATGCTGATTTCATGCCATGTGCGTTGGCATCCCGGATTGATAATACTCCAGTTCAAAGGAACTTGGAAGTCAGGGTATGAGGTTGTTTCTATTCGAGATGGGGATCGCTATCGCTGCAGCATTTGTGTCATGCCTGAATTTCACTCTTTTGGCTGTTGGTGCATTTATAGATGCATGTTCCAAAGAAAAGCGCCAAACAGCTGGATAAAGACTTCTTCAAAAACGTAAGTACAAAATATTTATGATACCATTTAGCTGCTCGAGATTCTCGTCACGTTTGATTGCGTGCCGGTTTAAAGCTCATTCGCTGCTAGGGCCATTGAAAGGACTCAGCGTAATGCATCCAGTTGTTCAAGTCCAGGGTGAATAAGACAGGCGATTAACAAAGCCTACTATATGTCGGGCTTTGCCTCCTGTCTTTATCATGTGTTTACCGAGCAGTTGCAAGACAATGTTCAGTTTCTTACCTATGTTTCACTATTGGAAGGTACTCTACATTAAAGTGATGCACCAGCATGCTGGCTTGTATTCACGGAATCACGGTTACAATACAATCTGTGCAATACGTGCAGATCAAGCAACGTGATAGAAGATGTAAAATTGTAAATGCAATCCTTCTTTTGGTGAATGAGCCTATCTTACTTTGCACATCATGTGAAAGCAAAAAAGCTTTTTATCTGTCAACCATTTTGGTCGAGGTCAATCCAGGAGGTAACCACAGAATTGCGTCCGTTGAGATGCGGAAAGCTACACTCATTGTGAGAATTAGAGCAGTAGATATCGGTCTTGGTACTCGGACGGCTTTCCCTTTTCAACACATGTAAATGTGCAGTCTGCAAACTGATGCAAACAGATCGAGACAATGGCCCATCACGATTTGCAAACTTGCTGACAAATAGACAGACAGACGGACAGACGACATAGCCTGGGCCGGATTAGAAGAAAGTGGGCTGTAGGCCAAATGACCTGAAGGGCCTACTGTTGCCGAAGGCGCTCCAAAAGGGGGGCTCAGGCCCATGGCCTCCCCTGGAAATTTTGGATTTGTGCTTGCAAAGTACTGCGTTTCCTGGCTCCTGAGTCAATGTATATGCTATTTCAATCACAGTAAGCCAAATTCCAATTTCCACGACGTGCTATTGATCCGTGTGCATCGCAAGCCGTACACATTGCAAGTAGTTTATACGCAGGATGCCTTGTCCTATGAGTAACAGAAAGGAGACTTTTGACTCCCACCCACCACTTCCACTTCTTAAATGTAATTGTAGTCCTTCCACTGCTTATCAGTGTGACTGGTACTTGGTTGTAAATGGGACAGGTTCAGCAGTTTTGCCACCTTGTGATCACTTGCTTACACTGACCTACCTTACAGTATGACAACTCCCATCAGCCAAGCACCGACGCCAAAAACTCTCACCTAATGACGATGAGTTTAATTGCATGCAAATGGGGATTATTAGTTATGTGCCATTGTGAGATTGTCTTTTGAATTTGTAGGAAAAGTCTGCTGCCCATTTTAACGCTCCAGCTGGATTGAGGAACATGGAAGAAATGTCACAAGCCGACCGCCTTGCACTCAAGCCATGGCGCAAGCACCACAATCGGAATAAAAAAGAGAAACTGCGCCGACTTCATAAATCTGATTAATGTGAATCGTGTTGAACACAAGCGACCAGGGTATCAAATGGAAACGTTCGCATATTATTATTGCGATAGAATTATCATTACTTGGACCGCTTCAAACTATTTATATTGCATATTACACAAATGAATTTGTATACAAAGTGGTTTTATGCGGTAGAAATGAACGTTGTCAGTTTGATTCCGTTTTTGTGGTTTCTTCTCCTTTATTTGCTACAAGCACCCAATGGTTTGATGCGTCTTCAACCTTGTGTGAATTCAAACATGTGTGTGTGGTGATCTCAAGTTCTCTGCCAAAGGGTGTTCTGAAAGTCAAACATACTTATTTGATGCTACTATGGAATGGAAATTATTTGAAAACCTGGGTCTGGAAATAGAACTCATGTAACCACTAAACCATAGCACACTGTTTAGTCACATTGCTAACCGCCCCCTCTCCTTCTTTCCCTTTTACATCCTCAGTTTACAATAAATTTATATGTGCAAATAATATGTGAGCCTCGGCTCGTTATGGAGATCAGGTTTACATGCAGGGACTCTCTTTGGAGTGGATTTTAGTCACAAGGCAGACATGATCTAGGAAAAAGTAAGATATCGATCATGCTGTGACAAACATCGTGACCTACTGTGAACGATAAGGCTATGGTCCATCATTGCAGTGGACAATTGTTCTATATAAATTGTTATGGAAAACCCGATTTTTATTTAAAAGTTGTAAATTGGCTAGGGGTGCTGAAGATGAAATCAGGCGTAACTTCAGGGTTATATGAGTATACATAATACAGTGAAACATGTCTATAGCGGTCACATCTGGGACCTAAGAAAAATGACCTTTATAGACAGGTGACCTTCCTGTCCAGGTTGACTTCTATAGAAAGTGTCATTTTGGGTTGTGAAGAATTGCCTTTATATACAGGTCAATACAGGTGGCTGCTCTGTAGAGGTCGCCACTAATACAGGTTTGAATGCACATACCGGCATTGATACATGTCTGCTAGCGATGATCTTAATGCAATCAAAGCCAATAGATTGCACAGAACTACCCTCTGATGTTCTACTGAATGCTAATGATTTATTATAACTAGGGCTATTCAAGTCATATAAACAGGTAAAACCAACGAAGCACCTGTATGATTCAGAATGAGACCGCCCACGTAGATGAGACTGTCGTGGTCTTTTCAATTTGAACGTTTGAATAATCCGATGCGTTTGAAATTTGTGTTGGCATTGCACGTTTTAATTTGTCTTACAACACTTTTAGTACAATCATTATGATGTACTAGACTTTGAGCTGGCGCATTTTATTTAGATTGAATCAAGAACATTGACCTTGTTAAATTGGTGTAATGTTAGCTCGATGTAGCAATTAGTAGTAGTTTTAATTTTATTATAATTTTCCTGATGGGAAATATTGTTATTATTTTGACGGAGTTATGTAGAACATCTTTAGACGATTGATTGATAGGAGTACATTTCAGACATATAAACGAGGCAAACAAAGTAACAATAAGTACATGCTGTGGTACATTTACAACTGTGACATGATCGCTCGTTTTTTTATGCCACAGCAAAATGATTACCACAGTAACTTACTTGTAGTAGAGTAAAGAGGAGATAAAATGCATGCTTACCGTACTCACAATTGTTTGAAATCTTTCTGCATTGGGCAATAGAAATTACCAGAAATTGAAACGTTTAATTACGGCATAAAGCCTCCAAATTACTTTTCTCAACTGAACTGACTTTATACATTGTATTTGAGCCTATTAAGTACCCAATAAGCACATATATGTATTCCCCACATAGCTATTATACAGCCTAGTGATTATACGTTGACGTACTTAATTATGCTAACAAATAATATATTATTTATCTACATATATTAAGTGATATATTTATTAAAACTGTAGGTATGTAGAGTTAGTTTTTGCGCAGTGAGTAAATGTCCCTTCGACTGAGCGTTAAAAGTACTCAAGGATGAGATTTTGCAGTCTAGGAAGGCAAAATATTTCACAGTTTGGTTCCTTGAACAATAGCCAGTGAGCCATCATCACACAAAGTTCTCCAGTTGCTGTTTACCAAGTTGATTCTGTTTCTAAATTTGCACATCAGACTTTAGGGAATTCAACCATGACACACCTTGTTCGTGAGAGTTTGCTTTTGTAAGACCATATGGCATTACTCAGGGTTAATCTATTTCTTGCAGATACAGTGAAACCTGTCTATAATGGTCACCTTTGGGACCTGTGGAATATGAACTTCATACACCGGTGGCCTTTCTGTCCAGGTGGATTTCTATAGAAAGTATCATTTTGGGGCGATGAAGAGTGACCTTTATACACCGGTGGCTGCTCTATGGTGGTGACCGCTAATACAGGTTTGATTGTAATCACAGTGAATTATAATGTTCTAACTATCAATGACTGTGATGGATTAGAGTACTTGCCTACCTGTAAGTGAATTCATCCAGAGCGTTTAGTCTTTGATTGGTCTTGCAGTGATTTATCAGCAATTTCTCATTGCACTGCAACAGATCATCAATTCATCGCCATCGTCATCATCTTCAAATGCTAGCAATTCATCATGCAATAACCAATCTCTAACAATCTAAGAATACAGTGGACTTTATAGAAAAGAAACTGTTAAAGAGCAACACTTAGGAATTACAGTGTAACCCCGTTAATATCACCTCGGTTAATATCACAACCCGCTTAATATCACTTCACTTTGAGAACCAAGCTATGTCCAAATCAACTATTTGAACCCTCTTAATATCACGACCCGCTTATTATCACGATTTTTGAGTGGAAAATCATAGTGATATTAACAAGGTTTCACTGTACTAGAAAAGGATGACTGATCATCTCTGCAATAATATGATCATATTGGACGACGAAGAATAGCATCATATTGGGTTTGGCTCAGGTAGCATTGGGGAAGTGAATTTAAATATTGTTTTCACTTTATACATGGAAGAGGATTGTTAATTTTTTGATTTTGTAATAATTGTGTTCACCAAGTAATTCATTTTGATACTCACGCTAACTGGCATGCCTTCCATTTCTAGCCTTTCTCTTGGATCAAGGTAAATGACTTCCCTGTGGTAACAAAATTAATACACAATAGAAACAAACGAGCAACTAGAAATTAGAGCTGCACCAATGGTGGATTGTTAGCCAACAATTAATCAGTCTGGACAATCGATAAATAATAGATATATTGGAAGTAAAATTGATGCTTTTGTTCCATGCTCTATGCTAATCACTCGTCATAATCCTTTGATCTACATCCATTGTCTACATTTTGTTAAGCACGCATGCAATTGTGAATTGCATAATGGTGACGAACCTTCTGAAGGATCATCCACAAATGTTTTTACGATATAGATTAAAAGATTAAAAAGCAGGAACATCTATTGCCGATAAAAATGGATTAATTGATACATCTGGCCCAGTAGTATTATTTATGATTTCATGTATTACTTAATTTCAGAAACAAATTCCTATTCATTCTAGATTGAGCATTCTGCTTGGCTTACCAATGCGAGAGAAAGGACACCGTCTCAGATAGGATGACTTCTTGCTGTCTTGATTTCTTGGCACTTTTCATAAATGTTGCACGATCGCTTTGTAAATTGAGCTGCAATAACAAACCAGATCGTTGTTGTTTGAGAGCTTGTGTTTGCTGTTACAATTTATTGTGTAATAACAGCTGTCGTCAATGTTCAACAACAACACCACTGCACCACTCCATACTGGTTTTACGCACCGTCTATTACCGTGTATAAGCTAACCCTTGGTATTCCATCTAGAGCTGCAGTTTTAAACCTTTATAGTGCATGCTAAACAACTTGTGTATAAGTTGAGGTGGAATTTTGACAGAAAGTAGTTAGTTTTAGAAATATGGCTTATGGACAGTAATATACGATGGCAACGAGGTTTTTAGATACAACAAACGGGAAACATTTACAATACATGAAGCAGCCGGTTTTATCAACAAGTAAGTTTTAATTAAATGCTGACTTTCGTCTTTCTTTTACAGGGGATTTGGTCAATTGTATATCCAAGAGAACTCGTAATGTTATCCAATTTAATAAATACCTGATAGGCTGACACAAATTCAAAAGAAAAATATGCAGACATGAATTTGGCTTCTGACCATATTTCAGTATGTCAAATATCACATACCGGTATGTATCTAGCTAGATAAAATATAATAATATATCAAACTACATCAATATAATTATGTCAAACTTCACTTTACAGGTAAGTATCGTTTAATGTTCCATCTGACAACATAACAATGTTAATTAAATACAAAGAGTGTCATTTCATTATTAATTTATCATTTATATTAACTTCATTCCTTTTGCAAATTTGATGTACATTGATAACAGCAGGGCCTACTCACATTTCCACCAATATCCGGCATCGTGGAAAGGAGAAAGTGTTGGCCATACCGTAGGTAATCTCCAACAGCTGAATGATCACAACTGTTCAAAAAAACATCGCTACTTAGATTAGTGATTTGCCAACAGACTGGATGTTAGGTTCTGAAATAATTGTACCCAGACCGTTGTCTTTCATATAATCTGTGTAACGCACTATAGATATATAATAACCTATACAATCAAATCTGTAGAAGCGGCCACCTCTATAGAGCAGCCACTTGTGCATGAAGGCCACTCTTCATAACCCCAAAATGATACTTTCTATAGACATCAACCTGGACAGAAAGGCCACCTGTCTATAAAGATTATTTTTCTCAGGTGACCGTTATAGACAGGTTTCATTGTATTAGCGTATATCATACGACTAACGTGCTGTGTAGCAGTAGCAACTTGACCACATATCTATTCTTATGATATCGCACCTTATCAATCCATTGGGATATTAAACTGAACGCGTCCACCAAACGTAACTGGAATACGATTTGTGTTCTCAGGAAAGTAGTTATTTCAGGCAAATAATACATAGAGTAGTTTCTACACAACACAAAAACTGGTCAATTCCAGCTAATTTAGGTTTTAACCAATTTCGCATCTGGGGATTAGGCGAGGTCTTAAGCAAATACAATGCCAATAGTTTTTTAGCATTGACATGTCAATCAATAACGATCTAAAATTAGACTTGAATATACTGCATGAATACTTTGATAGAATCTGTAAATGTATTTGTAATAATCCTGTTGATTTTTTTTGCTTACTTAAAAACCCCAATGTATAAAACGTCGATTGTTAGTCAGCGGTATAGAAGAAAATGCGTTACACGATAATACTATTATGCAGATCCAATTATCGTAAACCAAAAAATAGCATTTGCTGTGAATTGAAGTGAAGTGCAGTAATTCATTGATTTTCTTCCATCTTGACAGTAGTGAAGAGCGTATTGTTAGTTTGTGTAACTGTATGTCTGTGATGTCATAGGAAGTGTCAAGTGTTGTGGCGTCACTTTGTCATATGCTTTACGTTTTGGATTGTTCTGTTGTCAACATGTGTCAGCGGTAGTTTGTATAGTCATGCGTTGTAAATATATAGTGTTGTCGTCTCTGTCTCCCTCGCGCCAAACCATCAACTTACAGTTTGATTGTTTATTGCTGAGTGACTACATAATCTCTGTAACGATGACTACGTTTACATTGATTGCGAAATACACAACATTGCACAACACATATCTAGCTATAATTAACTGCAAGTAAAGGCAGATTACGGGCCGCCACAGCAGCATGAAATAATATCAATAATTCATCAATGCTTTGTATTAAAACTTCAGCAGTAGTCTATTATGTGACTGGATTCAGTTGTGTTTATCCAGGACCAAGCATGGTTCGTGTTTTCATATGATTCTCACCTGGTTATCTTGAATGTATTTTTGATGCATGGCTGGAGCATTTTGGATCCTGAGACGCTACACGGGCCCTCGACTGTTTGACACTGATGCAGCCTCATACCTGTCATATTAATCGACAGTGCTACTTCTGCCGTAGGATGATATATTGAAATGACATCCCCAAATCTCAGGTAGCCATCTTTTGGAGAAGACAGGTCAACCTATGATTTAAAACAGCTATAAGTCAAAATCAATCACTTCTCTGGATGTACATATGGTTCAGTGATAAGAATTTAATTACAGAAGGCAACAGATGCAAGGCCTGACTCACTTATCCAATAACTCAACACTTAGCTACTCGAATGCAGTGAATCTAAAAGAACCTGAACAATTCCCATAGAAGTAAATTATGCTATTATTAGCAGGGCAAATGGTATTAAAGCCTGATGGACTGTACATTACTAAGACAACACAATTTCTAGAAATAGCTAAATGCTCTTTCTTCCTAATTACTTTAAGTAATTATATATGTACATGTAATGGTCGATGCAAATACAAAGTCATTCTGTTGTAGCCTATTGTCAACAGCTTGATTTACAGGTGGCCACAGTAGACAGGTTTCTGCTTTGTGTGGAGCGGTCACTATCACAGATGTTTTAGATAATACAGTGAAACCTGTCTATAACAGTCACCTCTGGGACATGAGAAAAATGACTTTCATAGGTGGCCTTTCTGTCCAGGTTGATTTCTATGGAAAGTGTCATCTGGGTTTTATCAATGAGTGGCCTTTATAAACAGGTGGCTGCTCTATAGAGGTGGCCGCTAATAAGGGTTTGACTGTACTAATAGTTTGAAATGAACATCATACTGCAAAGCGGATGATAAAATATGTATGGCAGTGGCAGCCACAAGCCTACAACAGCAAAACCCCACTAGATAACAAACATGTTGAAGGTTAACCCAAAGTGCTCTAAATGTAATATTTCTATCACAAACACATGTTACTGGTAGCCTGCATTCTACTAGCTTTGGAAATAAATCCAATCAAACTAGCAGCAGCGTTCAGAATGCCAACTGTTCAGAGGGAGCATGCCCCTATACTCTTACCCAGTGATGTTTCGTAAATCACAGAAGTGGGGGGATGGATAAAGTGAAGAATATGTAGGGGGTGAAGCTCAGCCCCTGCCTGAAGGGCCATTGGTAGTGGGATCCGGGATTGTTTTTGGAATTTTCGCATTTCAAAAACGTCTCTGAGTGAATTACTATGGTGATACGCAGGGGTGCATGGAGTGTAACTTATTTTGGATTTCACAAGGCTGAATTACAAATCCATTGTTTGAAACGTGGCTGCCCATAAATCCAATGCGACACGTCATATGATATTTCTGCAAACTGAACTCGAAAACAAAACATTTGAAAAAAAGTGAATCGCTATTTCAATGTTTTACACACAGTACTTTGAAAGTGCACATTTGTTATAGCCAGGAAATATGTGCAACAGGACTTTTCATCATTTGTACTAAAAATGCTTATAGGATTTTTAGGAAGTGAGGGGACGGTGTTCCCCCGAAAAAATATAGTGGGCGGATGGGGTTCCCCCGCTTTCCCCCTCCAAATCATCACTGCTCTTACCATCCCCCAGTTAGACAAATCACCGTTCCTCCTCAACTGCAAGCTGGGAAGAGAGATTATGGCCATTGTTAATTTTATTAATAAAGAAAAGCTACAGACAAATAATAATAAACAATCTTTGTTTGTCTTGGTGCAGAACCAAAATGTGACATTAAGAGGATGACAGCAGTAGCTGCGTGTGCATGAAACAAATTTGCCAAGAAAAATGCAATCTTGGGAAATTGTGTAGAGGAGCCTGAATTATGTTAAGAAATGGCCTGACATTAGATGTGTAGTGACTGACGCGTTGCCATAGCGTAGGCTAAGTATCGTCATTGTGTAGCCACTTGATTGTATGCATATGAAACCCCATCATCTTTTAATCACTCTCTTTGCCGTCTGTACTTCATCGTGTTAACAACTCTGTTTGTCTTGTATTTTATGCTGTGTCCCGCGACATAGAGCTCTAGCACCAACAACCATATGTACTCCTTGGTTTTGGAGAGTGTATGTTTACACTAGACACTCTACAAAGCAACTCATGATGGTTCGTAAAATGAAAGGTGGTCATGTACCAAATGGCCGGTACACGACGACGTAACGAGGCTCACTCGGCGGCAGATATGTAAGGGAGAATTGTGTGCAGATTAACGAGGGTGCGTCTAGCTCAGTGGCAGAGCAGTGGACCGGCAATCCAAAGGATGTGGGTTCGATTCCCACGTCGCGCCACTTATTTTCTGTACTTTTCGCAATCTCGGTTTCCTACACTTGGAACTCTGCCATCTCTCCCTGTCGTGGGACATGCATCTACCAAATATATGTTATGGTCTTATAGAATGTGAAAGCCTCCTCCTTTGCCTCCTACAGATGATTTTATCGGTGATCAGTTCAACACATCAGTTTCACCTGTTGCAAGATGTTTGTAAGAAGGTTGTGTGTCTTGTTAATGAGAAGTTCCCCTCTTTCTTTCTTATCCAAAAAGTCCTTTAATAGGTCCTGAAATTCAAAAGAACAAACTTGAGATGTTATACACATTTAAATCCAAGACAAAAACCTGATGCTGCTATTGAAGTAAGTTGATGCTGGGTGGCTTGTTCGAGGAAAATGTGGAGGAACAGCCTGCAGGGACATAGCATCTTGTTTAAGCGATAACCCAGCACAGTAGAAGGAACTGCATTCAATTTGCACTGCGTGTGCTTAAAAAGTTTCAGAATAGGCTAAGTAAGTCAAAAAATTTCTCAATCGAAATTGATTCTCTGATATACAACTAACTTATTACAACCGCACAAGCATTTTTTCTTCTCTAAATTAGCTTTATTAGTTAAAACAATATTCGGTATATAATACATCTATAATTTACAAGAGTTAGTAAATTTCAACCAAGGCTCAATTAATTAGTAAATTATTAAATTACTGACAATAATTGCTATTCCTAAAACGAAATGAACTAGTAGGCTACAGTATACGTTTCAATCAGTAATCACAGTCTTTCACAGATGAACTTGATTTGAAATTTTGTGGCCATATCCACGTGGGCAGCGTTCTTTGTCTGACTACATCAATCTCAAAAGCAAATCATTTTCTTCGTGCTGTAATTTTCACGACTAAAATGTGAATAATAGGCTAGGCTACTGCAGAGGGAACATGAGAACTCAGGCAAGTAAAATAAATAAAACATAAAAATCACGGAATATTTACCTCCTCCAAACATAAATCTTCATTCCAATTTCCAACTCGAACGGAAGGATTGTAGGTCCTTACACTCATACTGTGGTTTAATTCTGATTGATTTGGTTGACTTGAACTGCCTAATTAGACGATATGGAGGTGGGAATAGTGAAAGTTTCGGAATATTCTGCCATTTACCGTTTGTTGCTGTTGGATTATGCGTAACCAGGCAACGGATCGACTTGCTCTTTTCCAGTCCTCCATCTTTCCAGCTAAGTATATCCGTGCGAACGAAAGAGCTACTGTATTTATTAAGAATTAAATTCTAGATATTCTGACAAGTACAAATAATTATTCCTAATTTGAGTCACACTATTCTCATACTGAGAATATTGATTCTAAGAAGACGAATGTGCAGTAATATTGTATCACTGTGTGTAGATTTGTGGAAACGACATGGGTTTTGTTTCTCCGCCCATTTCACACCTTTCGTTTGGCAATCAAATTTGATTGATTGCGCAGTAATTTTCGAACTTCAAGGCATCATAAAGGTACTAAATCTTGCTCAAATTGAAATATTCTTTTTGCAGAAGGTATGTTCCTGGATCATATCTACCTAAAAAATTATCCGTCAAAGGCACTAATTAGCAACTCAGGGGATAGGATTCGATTTGTTTCCTTAGGCTTAGGGACCGCTCATTATTTATGCCCAGGGTTCAAGTGGTACCGAAGAGAAGCAAAATGTTTTAAGCTTTTCTGTTGTACCCAACCTTCAGATAGCCTAGAAAAACTACCCAACCACTAAAAATTACATTATATTTTATTAAGCAACTGTGGACAGAAAAACAGATTAATTCCTCCATTTAGATCAAATGTACATAGAATAATTAAGTCAGAGACGCCATACCAAGTTTAGTTATATGACACTAGAATCGATTAATCAGCAAAGGTAAAGATATCAGTTCAACGTGGCATCCAAAACAAATTACCCAACCTTTGATGCAGCCGAAATTTGAGCTACCCGCCTGGCTTCTCTTCGGTACCAACCCGGGGCATAAGTAATGAGCGGTTCCTTAAAGTTGTTCTTTTATTGTTTAGATTTTGTGATTAGAGTAAGGAATATAATTATATTCTTGAAATATTCTGATCAAGAATAATATTCTACATATGAGTACAAATACAATTATTCTATTCATTTTGCCTTACAATACGTTTGTGGCATAAACATACAACTATAAACACAAGCATTAAATAATTGAACATAATTATCATTTCACCATTTTAAGCAGGGAGAGGGATATTAACTTTCTTCTAACCTGTCGTCAATTGTGGCAATGTCAGGAACAGTTCGCAAGAGGGCTTGCCAGTGGTTTGTTTCTCTTCGGGTACAAAACAATTTCTTCTTCTCAAATTTGTACTTGACCTATGAGTCTAGCTAAGTTCCGACATGAAACAGATTGACCACATTAACAACGTTGCCCGCAGCTCCTTCAACAAGCTGCTGGAGCGGCGCACTGTTTGGGCACTGTTTGGAGTCATCGACTCCTTGGGCAGAAATGCACTTTGTGGCGCTGCCTATGCACTGACACTTTCTCGCATTGACTACTGCAACTCATAGCATGCTAATGCACCGCAAGGAGTTTACAACCTACGCAATCAATCAGCAATGCCAGTGCGCGGATAATTTTCCGTAA
>OFHS01002645.1:512-20060 GCA_900245855.1 Calvadosia cruxmelitensis | reverse complement strand
TGTTGAATTACGTTGTAGGCTGTCAATCAAATGACAGGTGTCACGTGACTGCCTTAGGGCGTCAACTGTGATTCTATGTGAGATTTATATTTAGTCAAGATATAGCGTTTGTTCAAGGTTGCTGACTGACTTGTTCTCTCTCTGGTTCGGGAATTTACCCTCAATTTCCAACACGTTCAAATGCCTCTCTATGGCATTACGCAAGCCAAGCATTGTTGACTTGCTGTAGTCTTCTCCTCGTTGGTTCTTCACTTCGGCATAAAATTGCCGAAGTGTACTGTCCAACACGTCTGCACTCATTCTCTCGATAGGCTCTTCAATATTTCTAGCAGTAGCCCATTCTATAGCGAAAATTTACAAGTTCCTATTAGCCAAAGTTATTGTAAATAGAAATAAAAGAAAATGTTTGGAGTGATATTAATGCGAATGTAAATCAGCGTTACGCCAGCGAATTCACCTCTGTAGATTTTCATGTTGAAGTTGGTTGACCGCTTCGTACTTTTCGCCTCGATAGAAACAAGAAGGCTTTCCATATCCTGGTCTGTAGTGACCTGGAAACGCTCAGTTCTCATCTCTTCCAGGGGTTCTGTAAGCCCGAGGCCAAAATCAAATGTGGGATGGGTCGTGGGCATGTTTACGTTTTTTGACGCCATTTTGAAAACTTTCACGAACCTGGTTTTGCATCCGTGGCTTGCTGTGTTTATGTTATAGCATCATAGCTCTTAGCCAATCAGATTGCGAGAATTTAAATTGCTATGTAATAAACACGTTTTCGAAACAAGTCAAAAGTAGCTACATATAACCAATCTGATAGTTAGTCCCTAACGATCAACCAATCAGCAGGCGATAAAGCGACTTCAAGCCTCTGTTTAACTAGTTTATGAGCAGGACAAATGTTAGGTACAGATTAGATGTGCACTATAAACGGATGCAAAGGAAGACAGTTTAAAGCACATCACACAATTTATACTACTCCCATAAGTATTGGCAGTTCATTTAGTAATCCATTCTGTGGTTTAAACATGTTTCTTATAATTGTTTTCAATAACATGCAGATGAGAATTGATGACGTTAGAGCTGCGTGGTAGCCTGTCTTCTGTTGTTGATATCTTGATGCTGTATTTTTGTTTTTGTTAATTAGCCTGGCAGCAGCACGATGTGCAAGAACTGTGCCGGGTGATGTTCGATGCTTTAGAAGAAACATTGAAGAACACAGAACAAGTTTGTGGGCTTAGTTATTAAGCAATTGAATTACACTGTAAATGTGATGGCCTGTTCTAAGGTCAAAACGAAATTGTTTCAATTCATAAAACAACGTGAACTGTGATACAGCCGTAAAATATTTCTATGTAGTAATATAGAGTATGTAGGTTGAGACGTTGATGCAAGAATAGGTGAGTGTAGATATATATATAATTGTGGGAGATACGACGGAGAGTAGCCAGCCCGTCCTAAGGCTCGATAGTACAGATTGCAAGAGAACGACATTACGAAATGCAAGACATTTATAGCGATTGACAGAGGGCGCTGATTGGCGGTCTGTGTTGTGAAGTGAATGCTTGATAAGACCGCCACAGTAATGATGCTTGTATTTGTGTAGTCATTAACGAAAATACAAATTGTAAAATGTTCAAAAAGTTGTAAAGACATAATCAAATCAATCAATCAATCAATTATCACAGGACACAGCACTATGCAGCATTCATTGTTGTACACAAAAAGATAACTTTTTTGATGAAAGTTCTCAGTGGCGTAGCCAGCTTTTAATTTTGGGGGGGCAAATGGTTGCGCAGCAGCCGCGAAAGTTTTTGGGGGATTGTTGTACCTGCAAGTATACGTTAGAGTTTCTGCAGAACTGCAGTTTCGAATCCAGTAAGAATATTTATATAGATTCCTGATTCACTCACAGTAAGACAGTAATATTCATATTACAGAAAAATTACCCTCAACCCCAACTAGTTTCTCACCGGATTTCACCTTGTTTAATTTATGCCTTGAAAGAGCATTGCGGGGCGACTGCCCCCCTCGCCCCCCCCTTGGCTACGCCACTGAAAGTTCTCTCTTTCTTTTAGGAACATTTGATCAATCAGCTTTATCAAGGAAAAATGAAAGACTATGTTAAGTGTTTGAAGGTATATCCTGTCGTTGAATTGATTGAACATCCATATGCAGCAAGAGTTATTTCCATTTTCCCCCAATGTCTGAAATGCCTCAGACTGTTATACGTAACCAAGTCTAACCCTTTCTGTTTTGCATTGCAGTGCGGTTATGAAAGCGCCAGAGAAGATACGTATTTAGACATCCCCTTGGCGATACGCCCGTTTGGAGCACAGCAAGCCCACGAGAGTTTGGTTAGTTGCACATAATTCTGCATTTTATGCAACATTTTAATTGTTCTTTGGCTTTATTTCAAGGTATACAGTGAAACCTGTCTGGTCACCTCTGGGACCTGAGAGAAATGACTTTTATAGACAGGTGGCCTTTCTGTCCAGATTGATTTCTTTAGAAAGTGTTATTTTGAAGTTATGAAGAGTGGTCTTTATTCACAGGTGGCTGCTCTATAGAGGTGGTCGCTAATACAGGTTTGACTGTATGATGATATATTAATTGCACAATTGAGATGCCAGTGTGTTTATCTATAGGAGGAAGCATTGCAGCAATTCGTTGGATCTGAAACTCTTGAAGGGAATAATCAGGTGACGACACGTTATCATTGTCTTGATTTAAGAAGGGTGACCTGATTAGCTTCCTCTTGTCTCCTCCGGGATACAGTGTAACCTCGTTAATATCATTATCATTTTCCAGCAACAAGCTGTGGTAATAAGCGGGTCGTGATATAAGGCGGTGTAAAATGAGTGATTCTGACAGAGCTTGGTTCTCTAAATGAAGTGATATTAACCGAGGTGATATTAACGGGGTTACACTGTACTTATAGCATGCTTTACAATGACAGCTTACAGAGTTACGGTTGTGTATTTGTTATCCATATAATGTGTTGAGTCATATGTGGTACTTTTACAACGATTGGAAAACTGGTTTTCTTTCAACTTTTCTTAATTTAGATAATGGCTGCTTTGTTTTCTTTCAGTATTTTTGTGAGAAATGCAATGCAAAGCAAGATGCTCAAAAGGTAAAGCTTACGTCTTGATCTAATTATTTTCTATAATCTGTCTCGTTATCGTGAAATAAACAGAAGAAATATGACAATTTGTTGAGGTCATGTCATTGTTTCATGCAGAAATATGTCCACGGGGATGAGACATACTAATTACGAAGTCCAGCAATTTACGATTGTAGGCATCGTAATCATCATTCAATTGAATGTTATTTACATACGACTCCAGTTGCCGACATTGGTGAGACTGTTACATTTCGATACTGAGCCTGATTCAAGTTTTTCCGTCTTTTTCAAACAGGGTCTTAAATTTGTAACGTTTCCTTATCTACTGACGTTTCAACTGAAGCGCTTCACATTTGATTATACGTCGCTACAAAGGATCAAATTACACGACAGGTAAGATCGTTATCTGATGATTACAACTTCATTCATGCAGGCTGATAATCTGATATTTCTTTCTATTGATTCTACGACATAATCATCTGTACCTAAGTCAGATACAGTGGTCATACCAGCTGTTTTGGAATCTTTTTTTGGTCCCACATCTCCCCTGTATAATTTTTGTTAACCCTGTTCATTAGTACTAGCCACCCGTTAGACAGATCTGAATAGATGATTTAATAGTGCTTGGTTTTATGAGGGACTGCTTAGCAAAATTGTAACACAATCAAGCACCAGTCGCACTGCTGCAGGTAAACAGGTTTTGTGCTCATCCGATTTGCGCTTAAACGACCCATATGTCACTCATAGATTTGCCGTTTTAACGTTTCTCCACAGTCCATTGATGCTCGCTTTAATTGGGTGTAGCAGGAATTCAAGCAGCTGTTGCCAAATATCTTTATCTGAATTGTGATTGTTTTGTTGACAGATTGACATTTGCTGATGTTTTGGATATGAACCAGTGTTGCAAAGACCTGTGCAACAGCTTTGAGGTTGGTTGATGCAACGTTCGCTGCGTGTTAAATGCTAAAACTGCCATGGAACCACTCCATTATGTTCTAGCCCATTGTTTACAGTGCAAGTCAATAGTTTGATGGAAGGGAGGTGGAGACGACAAAGCTGCGAGTGCCTTCTCACCAAGAACTTTTAGAACAATAATTTTACTTTACAGAGCACATGCATTACATATCTACAACGCATGACCTTTACAGAAATACCACTGACACACTTGACACTAGAACAATACAACATGCAACACATACGATACTGTGACGCCACAACACTTGACACCTTGTATGACACTACAAACATAGATTCAGCTCTCTGTTTTTTCTCTCTTGGTTATCATGATTTTTTATTTCTGTTTTATTTCTGTTATAATCAGTTAAGTTATTATTAATAATTAATACATTTTGTTTATTGTTATTGTTTGTAGTTACAGTATTATCAATTGCTATCATTTTACTCCTTTACTCATTTTTTTCATTTGCAAGTAAGCAGCTCTCACCAAACCAAGCACCACTGCCAAACAACTTATCTATGGGGATGAGTTTGTAGTTACAGTATTATCAATTGCTATCATTTTACTTTGGACACTTTTGCTGCTTTTTAAAATTTTATTGATGCTAGGTTACAGATTGAGGTAGTGGACGCAAAATGCAAGAGTTGTTTTGAAACCTAAAAGTGGTTTTAACATTTAATTTTTAAGGCTATGAAATTGTCAAACGGTAAAAGTGACACGTCTGAAGATGAACTACCTCCGCAGTCGCAAGTAGAATGCAACCATGTAGGTCCTTGTAGCAGTTCTCAAGAGGAAGCCACTGTCAGCACTGAAGTTACAGAAAACAAGGTTGGTATCCATGGCAACTGATTTCCTTATTTGTAAACCGCTCTAGATTATATGTAGAATAGGTCAATTCTTACCTTTATATCATGGACGTTCATGAACGTTATGATAATTAGTAAGGCATTTGCTGAATGGTGGATTATTAGTTTATTGTATGTTTTGAAATGTTGAGGTCCCCAGGGGAGAGACACACCCTCTAAATTACTGGGCCGCCTTCTGAAATACAGTGAAACCTGTCTATAATGGTCACCTTTGAGACCGGAAGAAAATGACCTTTATAGACAGGTGGCTTTTCTGTCCAGGTTGATTTCTATAGAAAGTGTCATTTTGGGGCTACAAAGAGTGGCCTTTATATACAGGTGGCTGCTCTATAGAGGTGGCTGCTAATACAGGTTTAACTGTATTGATGATGACGATAATATATCATAGTGGCTGTTGTTGTTCCTCACAAATCAACTGTTGGAAACTTATAGTACTCATCACAGAAAACTAAGACATGTTGTGGGAGTCAAACCCACAATCTCTGTATTGCCGGTCCGTTGCTCTACCATTGAGCTAAACACATCCCCGTTAGTCTGCATGAAAAATATCCGTTTACATCAGCGAGTGAGCTTTGTTACGACATTGTGTACCAGCCTTAGTAACACAACCCGCCTTTCCTTTTACGAACCACAATGAGTTGTTTTGTAGACAGTGTAAATCATACACTCTCCAACATCAACCATATCTTATCGATTCACTGGCAAATAGATGAATAGATGCAAACAAACCAGAACTTACATTGGATGCAGTGGAACTCAATAAAAGCATTACTTGTAATTAAAGACCTACCTTTTTATCAGGGTGATCTTAAGAGTCACATTGGCCTAAAACACTTAACATAGAGGGACCTATATTGGATGGTTAGGCCTTTGTATGTAGCGAATAACTTATCGTTAGGTTGAAATATCACCACTTGAAATATCATAAATCAAATCAGTTTGCTTACAGGCAGGAAGATAGAACAGCGTAACAAATATAGAATACACAAGCAGAAGGCAGAAATACAACTGCTCTAATACTGAATGGGAAGTAAACTTCCATTACCATAATACATTTATATAAACTATGCCATTTGTTGATGTTTTCTCAAACATATCTTGAATAATTCAGCATCAGTTAAGAAGAGATTTTAACCTTACATTTTGGAGGCAGTACATTTGTACATTGGATGATTGATTTGCCTATCCGAACTGTCGGCTTAAAGCACATGCTTTGAATGCCTACTGAATATGATGGCTCTGCTTCATATATAACCCTTCGCATTTTAGGCCGACTCCAAATATGAACTCTTCTCCATCATGATTCATTCTGGTAACGCTCTTGGAGGGCATTACTACGCCTACATCAAGTGAGTTGATCATGTGGAGAGATATGCCACTTTGCGTTGAATGTGTTTAATGCATCAGCAGCTCAAACCACTCTGATACGTGTGTGCCTTACAAAGCAGATCACAGGACGTGTAGCTCATTTTTATCGTTGGAACACTGTGTTAATCGATTGTTTGTTTGATTCATATATGTGACAATATGTTTTGTGAATATTTTTTAGGTCCTTTACAGACGGCAAGTGGTATTGTTTCAATGACCAAACTGTCTCTCCAGTACGTAAATTTTACCTCACAGGACATGTTGCAACAGCTAGTTGTCATATATCGTCATTTTCAGTGATAATTTACGTATCTTCTATTTATTGTTCTCAGATAACACAAGCAGAAGTTGAGAACTCGTACGGTGGCTCAGAAAAACGTTCCCGTCAGTTCTCGAACTATGCTAGGTAAGCAATCCAATGCCTTCCTTGTTCTAGGATATATTTTCAGATGAAGATGTAGAAGAGTGGAGAATGGAGAGTAGTGGCTTACACATTCCTCAACATATATAATTCACAGACATGTTGCTAGACCCACGACAGGGAGAGATGGCAGAGTAGAGTTCCAAGGAGTACATAAGGTCGTTGGTGACAGAGCTCTATGTCGTGAGGCACAGCATAGAATACAGACGGAGTTGTTGACACGACGAAGTACAAATGGGGAAAGAGGATGACTACAGGATGACACGGCTACATATTCTTACAATCACATGACTATATAATGACGACATCAAGTTCACACTGACCACGCGTCAACCGCTATAAAGGCAATAAATTAACATTGCATTATGTGCTTGTCATTCGGCTTTCTAGTTCAACAAATGCCTACATGCTGCTCTATCGTCAAATTAACGAGAAGAAAAATGCCCAATTTATGACAGCGGAAGAATGGCCAGAACACATTAAGAAGCTAGCCCTTGATCTTGAGAGAGAAGAGACCGATGAAGCTGTTCAGAAAGAGAAAGATCGGAACACATGCAAGGTAGAATTCAACTTACCTAAGTGACCAGTTGTCACCTGTCGTAGATGACCACCTGTCTTAAGTGACCGACTCTAACTGGTCCCGTAAATGTTCAAACAATTGAATTTGCCTGTTTTCTTTTTTGACCACTTGTGTTAACTGTTAAGAGAGCACTTTACATTTTTCCCAATTTGGGTGAAAGCATTAGTTTTCTTTGTGAACTACAAGATTTTCAATTATGAGACATTATCGCTGAGCTTTAACTTTTACGATTACATCAAACGTTGTCAGTGTCTCGTATCATATTTTGCACTTCAAATGCAATAAGCTATATATATATATTTTTAAATGAGAATGTAAAGTGTGCATTGTAATGACACTATAGAACAGAGAGGTATCAAAGACAAAACCATGTCTTTGAAAGTTGAGAAACTCCGGATTAGTAGTCATTTTGAGACTTATGTGAGTCTACTGATCATCGTAGACGTGTTGGTGACTTTCGTGGTCGTGGATAGTGGCTAATACAGTTGCTGACCAACATGCAATATGTTTCTGCTATTTCGTACTTTGGCTGTGTTCAGGTGGGATCTTGGGGCACGAAGAAGTAACCCAGAGAAGTAATCTAGCTGCTCTAAATTTGCAACTGCTTTCTGTCTTTACAGGTTCGAATATTTGCAAAACATCCCAAGACAATGCAAGTTTTGGAAAACAGACTTGAAATTCACAAAGATAAGACTCTAACTGACGCAAGAGATATGGCCTGGACTGTAAGTTGTTAGCTGTAAATTAACTTTGGTTAGCCTAGTATTGAGTGAGACGCTAGTTCTATCTGTCACACTGTCCTTGCTATTGATCATAATTTGGCATGTCATGATTTATTTGCACTAAAAGGAAATCCCAACTTAGTTTGACCACATTTTTAGTTTTGGACGAAGTTGCTAATAGTGCCGCCTGTTCTTCTTCATTGCAACGCAAGAATCAACCACAAATTAAGCTTATTTACATCAGACAAAGGAAACACAAGCACAGTAGTACACACATAATCAGACTGCATATCTGTAACCCAGAACAGTCTGTAGAAATGGTAGTGGAGACATTGTTACTACGCATCTATTTTCTGCGTTTCTCATGTTCTAGCTGTTTGGGCTAAATGACGTGGTTGCTATCGACGACTGCCGCCTCATCAAGTACGACTCAACTTACGAAGCGTACGAACGATCCTTTGAAGGCCAAGAGGTACGAGCAATTGAGAATCAGCGGATGTCACAAGAAACCATCCAACATCTTACAATGACAGGAAACAGTCAAACAAGTGATATGAATGTGTGTCCTGCTGTGGTTTTAGGATGACTCTATTCAAGACGTTCTTGGGGGCATGCGTTATTCTTACGGATTTGATTTGTTACTTGAAATAAAAGAATCCACCGCTGTCTTCCTGCCTTACAAGAGCGATGGTAAGTTATAATTCCTCAATGATGACAATTTCTCAGTGCTTGTTAGTCGGATTACGACAACCGAGTGTTGCTGCGATTGGCAGAAAATATCCTAAGCATTTCCCGCATTTGTTCTATTCCCTTTCAGCAGACGCATTCATTTGGTAAAGCAATAGTATTATGATCTGATCCGCTGTCGTTATGATATGAGTGCGTTCTATCTAGAACGAGAAGAGTAATACAACGGAGAGCAAGAGTAGCAATGTCTTCGGTCATGAGACGTCATTCAGGAATTAATATAATATTTGATAGCGCTAATTTACGAGGAAATAAAACCAGGTTGTACTTTGAAATGAGGTTGACTAAAAGAAACTGTGTAAGCAAGGCTAACTCACCACAGATGCAATTGTTTATTAAACCCTCATTTGTTTTTAAATTCTGCTTTTCGTTTGAGCTTTTATGGCTTTATTGTTCTTTTAGTAGCACTGTAGTGTTGCTGATCGCCTATATCACTTCATGGAAGTTGTTGTTAGTCTGCAATCTGCTGTTCCAAATGTTATTAGTTTTATGGAACTGATGTCACTCAAAGGCTGACAATACATATATAAAACTCAACGAATATTTTTTGACTGAGCTGGGATTTGAAACCGCATCCTCTGGCTCCGGAGTCAAATGCCTTGTCAACTAGATCATTGGCCCTCACAAACACACAACACAAATTCTGCCTCTTACAACATATTTAAAGCTTTGATAGATAACTTGCTTTGCAATGGACTTGCCTAGGTCTTGCTTCTTCTATTTGATTTGTTCGACTAGGAAGTGAAACTTGTATCCATTTTAAGGACATTGTCCTTCCATTAAAGAACGAGAAAGCAAGACCTTTGTATAAGACCCTCGACAAACTATCACTTCCTAATACAGTCAAACCTGTATTAGTGGCCACCTCTATAGAGCAGCCACTTGTGTATAAAGGCCACTCTTCATAACCCCAAAATGACACTTTCTATATAAATCAACCTGGACAGAAAGGCCACCTGTCTATAGAGATCATTTTCTTTGGGTCCCAAAGGTGACCATTTTAGACAGGTTTCACTGTACAACCATCGTACAGGCAGACACAATTAGAGACTAAGAGCAAGTCCATGTTTGTAACACTGTGTAATAGACATTGGTTGTTTGTTATCATATTTGTGTATTATCTTATTTCAGGAACAACAATTAAAGTATTTGACGT
Source organism: Calvadosia cruxmelitensis (assembly GCA_900245855.1). Taxonomy (NCBI): domain Eukaryota; kingdom Metazoa; phylum Cnidaria; class Staurozoa; order Stauromedusae; family Kishinouyeidae; genus Calvadosia; species Calvadosia cruxmelitensis. The sequence continues at coordinate 10,121 of OFHS01002645.1, read as the reverse complement.
CAATCTGGAGACATCTGAAGTGAAGTTGAAAACCACAACGCATCTTAGTGCTTCAGATACCGTGGAGGATTTGAAAAGTCACTTGGATATTGTGAGTTGGTAATTTGTTGTTGAGAATTTAAGCTATTGCTAGTTACAGTTGAACTCGCTTAATATCCCATTTTGCTTAATATTCTGCCAAGCTAATATACCGGTTTGATTTTCCTTCGGTAGTTTGTGCAGGCTCATCCAAAATGCTGGCTACATAACATTTAGGCAAAGTTAAACTCAAGCCATGACAGCTGTGTCCGTGGGTCCTCATGGCCAATGTCAGTGCCTCGGGTGACCTCTGACCAACCTCATTGCCATGCAGTAATTAGGTAAAGATAAATCCCAGCAGGCAGTCACTCTTGCACAAGGTAGCGAGCAACACAGCCACAATTTCCACAGCATGCTATTGATCCGTGTGTATCGCAAGCCGTACACATCGCAAGTAGTTTATACGCAGGATGCCTAGTCCTATGAGTAACATCAAGGAGGCTTTTGACTCCCACCCACCACTTCCACTTCTTAAATGTAATTGTAGTCCTTCCACTGCTTATCAGTGTGACTGGTGCTTGGTTGTAAATGGGACAGGTTCAGCAGTATTGCCACCTTGTGATCGCTTGCTTACTCCGACTACCTTACAATATGACAACTCCCATCAGCCAAACACCGACACCAAAACTCTCACCTAATGGCGATGAGTTTAAATGTGAATATATGTCATATTTTAGCGTTGATAGTGTATTGCAAATGTTTTGCAGTCTTGCAGCCGTTGTCTATATACAGTCGAATTCGCTTGATATCCCATCGCTCAATATCCCACAAAGCCAACTTCCACTTGCTAGTTGCCCTACAAACTCTCATATTCTTGCCGTGCTTTATATCCCCTTGGATAATATCCCATCTCGCTTAATATCCTGTTACTTTCTTTCAAACTTCCTGTGAAACTCGCTTATCGTCCCGTTTTAAGAATGTCTTGCAATGTATGTAAACTTTTGGACCTTTTTGCGTTGAGGGTCTCAGACAACATTTCAGTTGTTGTGGCGCTGAGATGTTCTTCTTTGCTGCTGCGGAATTGTTTACGATGCTATGTTAAAACAAAAAATGCTTGTTTATACTTAGTCCGGTTAATATCCCACCTCGTTTTATATTCCACATTTGATGCTCTTTCAAAATATCCTTTCTCCAGTGGAACGTTTCTAGGCAGTCTGTGGGATAGTCTGGGTTGCTTGGTGCCTGTTGGCATTGGCTTCTTCCTGCTTTGGTCTTCTCTATACTTTCGGACTCTGTTCTTGTATTCTCTGACCTACTTCTTCCTACAGTAGTTTTCTCTCTTATTTGCCTCTTTAATCTCCTTCCACATCCCTTTACTACAATTTCTTGATGGATTCTTCACCCTGTTGCTGAACTTATTTTACTTATTTTTCTGTTTGTTTCTCCTAGTACCACGGTTATTCAAAGGAGAGCTCACGTGTCGTTCTGGGCAGAAATTACAACGATTTTCGTTTGCTGACGGCTACAACCATGAGCTTGAGATTTGAAGGTTTTGGCCGGAGTAGCAAGGTAAGCATGTATCATATTATCAGCGTCATTAAAAAAGTAAATACTGAATGACTTTGGTGTTTAATCTAGTGTCCTTTTCCATAGATATTTGTTGAAGCATCAGGCAACGAAGAGCAAGAAATCACGTTTAACAAGTCCAAGATGCTGGAAGTCTTGGACCAGTTCGCAAACACTATCAAGCTAAATGTTACGCTGCCGTTTCTGAATGTGGCAGCAAATGCATCGCAAGGTATATACCTCCCTGATGAAAAGCAAAAGAATGAGAATTATTTAACAATTTTGTATAAGCATTTTTGTTTCTGTTCTTGTTCTGTTACTCAGAAATAGAAATTTTTGTCGACAAAAGAAAGACGTTGCAGGAACTGAAAGAGATTTTACATCCTCATGTCAAAATTCCTCCTGAGAATTTTAGGGTAAGTTTGATTGATTTGTTTAGTTTACGTCATGATGTGTGAAGTATCTCTTCAAATGAGATTTTGTAATTGAGGCAACGGACAACATGCAATCCCCTGCATGATGGGATGCTAGTGTTTTCAAGCATGTGGTTTAGGCTGGATTTGATAATGTTGGCGGCTAAGAACAGTCCTTGAAAGTGACCCTTGTAAAAAAGATAACGGTCGAAGTCGCTTCACCTAGAGCCATTTCCAGCTGTCATCATTAAGTGACTAGAATTGCTGTTTGATTGAATTTGGAGGTTCGACTATTTGACATTTCGCAATTCGATTAAACTCAAACTTTACAAATCTTTGGAGTCTTAGCAATAGTTAAACTCATCGCCATTAGGTGAGGGTTTTGGCCTTCTTGCTGTTACTCATAGGCAAGGCATCCTGTGTGTAAACTTCTCGCGATGTGTACGACTTGCGTTGCCCATGGATCAAGAGCATGTCGTGGAAATTGTGGCTGTGTTGCTCGATACCTCGCGCAAGAGTGACTGCCTGCTGGATTTATCTTTTCCTAATTACTGCATGGCAATGAGGTTGGTCAGAGGTCACCCGAGGCACTGACATTGGCCATGCGGACCCACGGACACAACTGTCATGGCTTGAGTTTAACTTTGCCTAAATGTTTTGTAGCCAGCATTAAATCGTTTTTAGACAAGCAGCATTTAGAACTAAGGAGAAAATACAATAGGGCTATCTAAAGGGTATCTTCTGTACACATTAGAGTGAAATTTCAGCAAATATTGAAAGAGAAGGAAGCAGAATCTCGCAAAAATCGGAAATTTATATGAGCAAAATCTTTTGAATGTTTTGCCACAATTCGAATCACAAAGAAATAATTCAGTTTCCAATAGATTCAAACAATCCTTGTACAAACAGCTTCCCTCTTTTTGGCAGAACTTAGCTAGTTGTATTCGAAAATGCTTTGGGACTTGAGGAATTACTCAATGCGAATGATCATTAGCCTGTTGTTGATGTAGACTTTTGAGTAGCATTCATTAAGTAGCGTTTATATGTACAGTCAAACCTGTATTAGCGGCCACCTCTATAGAACAGCCACCTGTGTATCAAGGCCAATCTCAATAACCTCAAAATGACACTTTCTACAGAAATCAACCTGGACAGAAGGCCACCTGTCTATAAAGGTCATTTTCCTCATGTCCCAAAGGTGACCAGTATAGACAGGTTTCACTGTATTTTTTCTTCTTTCATTGAAGGTTTACAAAGTGTTGTCCAGCAACCAAGAGCTTGAAAGTACTAAGCTCAATGAGCAATTGACGTCTTTCATTGACGATATGAAGGTGATTTGAGACATCCCATGTTCTATGGTTACTGTGAACATGCCCTTGACCATGGGACATTAGCTTAAGGCCACACACAACGGTTGACGGAACATTGAACTTCTGTTCACTTCACTCGTCCCATCATTTATCGTATAAGGTTACAGATTAATTGTGCAATAGTAGGGATTAATTTTGGAGAAACTGAGACTGACCAACAGAGCCTATGTATCATCATCATCATCATCAAAAATTTAAAAACTCAAAAATTTGTTTTAAAAACCATGTAAAAAGAAAACTCAATAAAAATAAAGTAGCCTAATTGTGTTAGTCAGACATCAAGAAATACCTGCCTGAATTGAAACGTTTATAGATGTAATGTAATGTAGTTTATTATAGCCAAATGTTGTATTAAGGTGTTTATATGTCTTAAATATACTGATATCTATCTATCTATCTATCTATCATCATCTTTATTTGAGTAGGGTAACTCAATAAGTCAAGGACTTGTCTACCTTGAGGCCCTAAATGTACGTGGTCAACCTCTGGCCATCTTAAACTGAAGTGTTGTTAGCTAAGAAGAAAGCATGCAGAGTAAAATCAGAACCCTGAGGATTGATTTTACAAAGTGACTAATGACTCATCCATCCCATTAGCTGTACAACATTGAAGCTAGCATCCACCCTGATAGGAATCCCACCATGCACTTTGCATTACAGTCAAACCTGTGTTAGCGGCCACCTCTCTAGAGCAGCCACCTGCGTATCAAGGCCACTTTTCATAACCCCAAAATGACACTTCCTTTAGAAATCAACCTGAAAAGAAAGGCCACCTGTCTATAAAGGTGATTTTCCTCATGTCCTAAAGGTGACCGTTGTAGACAGGTTTCACTGTATTCCCAAACCAGGTAATTGCTACGAGAAACTATTAACTAAGTGTCATTAACACATAAAAAAATTGTTAAATATTTTGACGATAATGAGGACCTAATCATCTGAGCTATATCTGATCTGTACAATCTATTAGTCATAATAAAAAGTACCAACAAAAAACAAAGCCTGTAAATACACAATTGCATGTTAACATGTAACTAAAAACTGCAATTGTTGCATTTCTACTCAGAATGGGTGAAAATATAGTCATTGAACATTAACGCACCAGCGCTTAAATGCCATCCTCAGACACTGGTTACATTTGAAGGCAACAACACAATGAAGACTTGACGGGCAGAAGCATCTTGTTTGCCGTAGAAATTGATAATATGACATCCTTCGGGATAAATTCAGTGGTTAAATTGTAGGTTCACCTAGATGACATTTTGCTGAGTATTGTTGTTATATTTATCACATTTTTAAAGATAATTTTCATTGAGCTGTATCAGATGATATTGTGGGGCTGTGACGCGTGCATTTATTTTTATGGTAGATCATCATCCGACCTGGGAAAGCCCTGCAGATTGGCGAGGCCAGAGTGAAGATCTACCATTTCAAACCAAACGACACAACGGTAAGTAATGCAATGGAATGCTCTCTTCTGCTTGTCAAATGAAGCAGCCACTTCAAATACCACCTGTAAGCAGGATTCAGATAGCCACACTTATGATGCTAACGTTTCTAAATATTAACCCTTGTCCTGCTATTGACGTGTATACACGTTTTCAAAGAAAGTCAAAAGTAGCAACATCTAACCAATCAAATAGTTAGTTCCTGGTGATCAACCAAGCAGCAATCCATAAAGCTACTTCAAGTCTTTGTTTAACTAGTTTTATGAGCAGGACAAGGGTTAATTGCATTAGAATGTTTGTTTGTTTGTTTTTGTTTGTTTGTTTGTTTGTTTGCATGTATGTTTATTCAGGTTAATCTAACTAAAATGCTTCTTTGTAGAAAGCTGATGTGTCTGTGTAACGGAAAATTGCTTTATCGAGGTTACCTATGCGACAGACAAAAGTGTAGACAAGGAAGTAGGCAATATTCAAAATGAGTTCTGTCCTGCATGCGTACATGGCAGTGTGGATTTTTGCTCAATTTTAAAAAGAAATCTTACCATACTAATTTTGTTGATTCCACTAAATATTGCGAGTAGTAAACATTACTGGGAAGCTGCCGGTTGTCGCAATGACCTTGACGGTTGTAGCGTTACCACCAAAGAATGGATCTCCTGTCTCAACAGCTTAAGAACCTTGATGAAGTCTGAAAATGAAATCAGGACTGATCTTATTGAGGGTTGGGATTCCTTGCTTTTTGCTTTTAAACTGCGATATGATGTGGATATCATTTAAGGAACTATGCGCAGTACTGATAAATAAATATCTTTTGATAGCAAAATGTTAGCATACTACTGGATTTGCTGATATGTGATTCAAAAATTCAACAGATCACTAAATCGGGTTTTCATAAATGTTTGCATACAAATGGTATTTGAATATAAACTGAATGAATGAATGAATGAATGAAGTCCTACACCGCTCTGGTTCTTTGACAGCCATGACTTCTTACATGCATCGTAGTGGTGGTTCTCCTCTTTTGCGACATGGGTGAACGTGATCATGCTGTGTGCATTGTGCAGTCAAACCTGTCTTAGTGACCGCCTCTATAGAGCAGCCACCTGTGCATAAAGGCCACTCTTCATAACCCCAAAATTACACTTTCTATAGAATTGAACCTGCACAGAAAGGTCACCTGTCTATAAAGGTCATTTTCCTCAAGTCCCAAAGGTGACCATTATAGACAGGTTTCACTGTATTGCAATCCTATGTTTTCTATTTCTCATGTTTTATTTCAGCCTATATCTTTCTTCATGGAGGCAATCATTGCTCCGGATAGTAGCGTTCTGGACCTGAAACAGAAAATACTTCCTGAAGTTGTCAAGCATCTTAAAAGTGATGCAACGATTGAAAGGTACATCGCAGCTTCTTTTGACGACTTGCCAAATATATACTGCAGTCAAGAATGCGCCCAACTTATTAGATTTGTTTCAACATGTTTGCTGCTAGATGTGTTCGTAAAGTTAAGCAGCTAGTGTCCTGAGTGGGAATCAATGCCTTCTTGGGAATTGACTCATAATCAACTGAAGACGAGTTTGTCAGATATCGGCTATAATTTCATATTGTAAAAACCATGGCAAGTGGCAACCCTAGGCAGGCGGGCACAGATCCAGTGTAAAATAAGACTGTTGTAAAATTGTTTATTATATTAAGTGAAATGCAAGACAAGCATGTAGATGTCGAATCTGGTCTGCATGCCCCAGTAGAGAAAAGAACATGTCATCGAACCAAGATTGACAGTACTGCAGGATGTTACTTTCCCGACATGACCTCTTTGACATCTATTATTCTACCACCATGTTATAGCTTGGGAAAGATGGAAATTTTTTCTTATAGAAATTGTTTTGTATGCGAGACTCTCTGTTGACAGAGACTATATCTCTTTGGTGCTACTGTACTGTTGCGTCTTATTTATTTTTGCTATCTGGTTTGGCAAGTTGTTAGCCTTCATAGTTGCATTACTTATGACACGCAAACTGTATCTTTGATTCCGTAGAATTAGGTTACGAAAGAAATCGTGGAAGAATCCGTCTCAGATCTTGCTAAATAAAATTGTGTTTGGACAAGACGTTTCCGTCAGTTGTGCGATGGAATATCTGCTGGAGCTCTTGGAAGGTATTTGTTTTGTTGTGACTTTTGCCGTTGCGTAGATATTTTGACTGCTTCATGATCGTGTCTTGTAAACAATATTGCCAGAGGAAATGGTGCTGTTTGAACCCTGCATAAGAGATAATTGAAGGCTTATATCTAAACACTAGCTGGACCAAGCTGCTTCACAGTTTCAAGCAGTGCCATGTGCTACACTTTGTGTCTCGGTTCAGCTATGGCTCCCAAGAGACTGCTATCAACCTTTTCGACCATTCGAGTGCAGCGGTTTGCAAAGGCAAGCACAGCAAATTCAAGATGGCCATTCCACAGCGATAGTTTATTAAGCGTGCAGAATACATAGGTCGGCAAATATGCAGCCTTTTTATAAATGGCTCCATTAGATTCTGTACCAATTTGCATGATTCAATTTGACCTTGTTTGAGGGTTAGGACATTTCTGTTTGTTTTGTAAACAATAGACAACCAATCAAACAAACATTCATTCATGAAGACGTTTGTGAAATATAGATGTAGATTAGTAAAGCAATTGCTTCTTTCTTACAATAGACGATGATGCTTACCAATCTGCAACGGATCGCAGCTTATACGCAAAACGATGGCGACCATCCAGTCACACATTTGATGAGTTCATTGAGGTTGTCGTTAACGATAAAACAGTGGAATGCGTCAAAGAGGAAGTGAGTTATTCAACTTTGTTGTTATTCAATGCCTTTGATTAAATGCTGCTACTTCTTTCCTTTACATTGAATTGACATTTTATATTTAGCTTTCAAGAGTCAGCTCATTACCCGCAAGCGACATTGAAATTGCCAAGGTTGGTAGCTTGTGATACGTCATGCCATCATCATGGTGCTCTTTGCTTCATATACTGCAGGACACGTCATCATTATCAGCTGTTTCTGCTTTTAACTTGTTGCTGCATTATATTTGACTGCCTTGTTTAAGCATATTTGTATTTACCACTCTTATTGTGCCATCTTTCCTGTAGAGTTCAGTGTAAGCCACATTGTTAACTGCCCAAGTAAATGTGGATGGACGAAAGAGTACATGACAATGTAGTATTATAATTTATACCTGCTGACAAAATTGTCTTATTGATCACTTTTTTAAGCGAGCGATCACCTGTCTTAAGTGACCACCTGTCTACCTGTCTTAAGAGACCATTTTTCTTGAACAACCTTCTGTGTTGAATGGTGGGTGGTTTGAATGACCAGCGCTACAAGCTGTCTCTTAAATACACATTCAATCACTGCCTAAGAGATGCAATTCAAAGTAGCTGACATTTTGTCAATTTACTTTGTTTATCTCGACCTCCACATCGCTGTTTGTCTAATTGTCTTCTGTATCGTCAAAACCTCCCCATGCAATATTGGTCTATCCTCACTGTGATTTTAAATTGAATGAAGGTTCGATGTGAAAGATCAATTGATGAGCAACATGTCTTGTGTTTTAGGGTCGAGGGATCTTCCCGTGCGATATCTGTCCTCTTGACATTAGCCGAGAGCTGGACTGGGATCCGAATGTCAGGACAATCCAAGAATGCCCCATGTCGATTATCGAAGACGGAGCTGTCTTATATTTCCGGTGAGTTATGATCTAGCAGTTAGTCTCTGCTTGATATCAGAACATTGCTTTCTGCAGTCATTTCATGAAATTGTTAACTGGAAGTCAAAGCATGTCCTGCCACTGCACTGCTTGCATATTGTTTATCTAATTCCATTTTGAAGTACAATTGTTTATGGTGCTGATGTCCTCGTAGCATCGATATCTTATGTACTGTCCGAGATAGCCGCAGCAACCACCATATTGCGCAGAAAATCCCTCACGCTACTAGGCCATGCAATCCAGCGGCCAACGGCACCACCTGCTGTAGTACTGCACCCCTGCAATCAATCAAGTTAGCCTTTCAGGCAGGGCGGTGCACTCCAACACACCTTCTACCAGCTGGTGCAAAAACTATTTAGCATCGAAGAAACCACCAGGAGCCTTGCAACGGCGGCAATGGACAGAAAGCGATATTCTTCTCTGGCTGTGACAGTCAGTTAGTTGTACAGTAGAAGTTCAATAAATGGCCCTGATCCCTCTTTCTTATCGGAACGGTCACCTCTGTGACCTAAGAAAAATGGCCTTTATAGACAGGCGACCTTTCTGTCCAGGTTGATTGCTATAGAAAGTGTCATTTTAGGGTTATGAAGAGTGGCCTTTATACACAGGTTGCTGCTCTATAGAAATGGCCGGTAATACAGGTTTGACTGTAGTAGTAATAAATGTACTTAGAAACAATTCATGTGGATTACAATGCAGAATAGATTATGAAAAGACTGTCACCTTATAAGACACTTCGTTCTTTTATCTGTTCGATTCTTTTCTGTTTGTTAGTGATAAAAACGAACAACTCGAAGAACTCACAGAGGCGTCTGAAAAACAAATCAAAGAAACGAGTAGCAATCGACGGTATGTCTTCATCTGCTGACTCTGTTTGCCATCATAGAAATTTGATTTGTAATCATAATGAAAGTTACTCTTTCGTAGGATGAGTTTCGCTTTCTGAAAATAGTTAAAGAGACTCTGAAATATTGTTAAAGTGCTCATAAACCCAAAAACTTTTATTCCAGATATTGGGGCAATCAACGTTGAAAGTTACAAATATC
>OFHS01002644.1:5859-20062 GCA_900245855.1 Calvadosia cruxmelitensis | reverse complement strand
ACTTAACTCCAGGCCAAACGGTCCATATCTCTGCCAATCGCATCCTACTGTAAGCAAAGACATTGGGAAGCGTTCCTGCTGGACGTAAAATCGTACATGCGAGACCCACTAATGCCGTCCTAGGATCATCTTACTCCAGGCCATACGGTCCGACGCGAAGCCAACAACCTTTCCAACGATAATTGTTGGACTGATGGTACATATTTTGGATCGAATCAGTATCTCGTCAATTATGAATGAATGAATATTTATTTTATATATTTTAATTCGCATTCCACTTTATGTAACTCAATGTAAAATACAGCTAACTCGGGAGGTACGCTTTACAGAACAACGAGAATTTAAAAGAGGAAATAAACTATACATATATAGACCTACGCAAGATTACAACAACTGATTAACACCTTTGAAATATTATGAAATATATAATAAAATATTGAAATATTATGGCGGCTTCGATGAGGTGGCCAAACGATCCAGACAAAATGTTTACAAACTGTTGGCGTCAAAATAATGTCAGGCTATTTGGCACAGCTTGCGTTTGATCACTGAGATGTAATCAAGACCATGGATTTAACGCAGAAATGTTATTACAAGAATAAAGAATCAATCTCTTCCTTAATCTTAATCTATTACCAGAAACGGATTTTGTACAGAACCTCTTTACTCGCGACTTGCGCAATTAAAACTGGTTGTCAGTTGGTATTTTGATGGCGGGGTAGGGTTTAATGTTGCTCGTCAATATCCCATAAGCTAGACCGTTAGACAAGAGGAAGGCATGAGTCCGGTATAGATTACTCGGCTACACAGTTTTAAGTCGATTGGTTGCTTGGAAGAGCAGTACTCAAATTCATCAAGTCCAGATGCAATTTTGAACGCTGAGACTGATGGCGCCAGAAAATTTCAGATGAGCGGCTAGGCTTCTGAAACAGCGTAAATTTCTATAAGATGCGTAAACACTGAAATCAGGAGCAAATTCGCATTACTGAGCCTCACAATAGTAGATCGCAATTAGCTCGTAATTTCGTATCCAGCAAGACGGCTGGTTTAAACGGGTCGAGATTGCAATAACTTCGATCGCAATTGTCCCTCACAGAGCAGCTGCAGATTCCCCGATGGGGGCTAGGTTTCCCCGAAGGGGAGGCTAGAGCCCTGTAACCCCCTTGGCGCAACCCCTGAGTTGAGTTTAACCGTTTCGTTTCTATGATTGCCATCCTCCACACGGTTTATGTCTGTCAAGAATGTCTTTATCACTTCAAAACCACGTGTCTATTAATCCCACGGTGCATCTGGGCACATTTTTATTTGAAACGGCAATCGTTGTGCGATACATTGTTGCGTTGTTTGATAACGATCCAATGGCTGAATCAACTCGAATCAGTCGACTGACTCTGAAAGGTGCGTCTGGTCTTGTTATCTTCTTGCATAACGTTCGCTCTTCCAATCATCATAGCGGGACACTATTTCTCAGGGATTATCATAAGGCCAGCCAAGCATTGCCAACACGATTTGTAGAGAATTCACCTACTTCGGGGAACCGGGGAGTTTAAGCAAATGAGTCATTGCCTTCGTGTAATGTCGTGCTTTGCCGGTGTCGGATAAAAACAGAATGATACAAAGCGAACGCGACTCAAGGGACTTGCGAAAGCACTGCGACTCACGAAAGGCAAGACGGATTTGTTCTAGAAGGAGCCGAATGGAAGTAAAGGATTCGCAGAAATACTGGGGCTATTCAACGCTGCAAGTTTGCTGTCTACCGAAAACTTGAAACGAATTGTCGGCATGGAAAAAGGTGCAGGACTTAGCTTATGCTAACTTGACTGCAAAAGTATCAAACTGCCGTGGCCATAGCAACATTGTCAATTAGTAATCATGGTGACGCTGAGGGGGTAGTAGTCATGGCAACCGCGTCGTGCGTCTCCAAATGCGTGCACAGCAAGCTCGTACGACAACGTTTTCGATCTGTAAACACCAGGGCGGAAGCAAGCGAAGAAAAGAACGCTGTCATCCCCACAACTACCTGACTATCGCAGCTGAGGTTCCCATGGAATAAATAAGGCGAAGGACGTCAGCTAAATGATTGTACATTACGCAGCAGCAGCACAGCGTACCCTTTTGTCGGACGTGACGAGTTTGAAGGCTTGGTAGACACCCTCCTCGGTCACGCCACCCCCCAAGTCAAGGAAATTGGCGGGAGTTCCCCCGTGAAGTTTGATGATGTCCATGGTTGCCATGGCAAGGCCAGCACCGTTGACTGTGGAGAAAAACAAAACGTCACAAAACAAATGTGAATTTAAGAAAAATCAGATATCAGGATAAATTCATGCTTTCTTTCCAAATTAACCACATTTCTCATACATTCACTACGTTTTTTATCATATTATCCAAATAATACATGTCCTTTGCTATGCGTTGTTACATCTAGAAAACGCTGAATTAGAGCATCGCATGCTACCATGATGTGCTTTTGTACTACACAACCAGAAATCACGAGGGTGCTGTTTCAACCAGGATTATTCGAATTTATTCGAGCTGGAATTATTTACTTGCTTTATTCGAATCCTTGCAGAAAATGCGGAAGATTTTGCTAACATAAGTCCTGTTTTTTTTTCGCTCGAAATTGAGCTTTCATTCAAAAGATTATTGCGATAATCAAAAGTTCTTGTTCTTTATGCCTTGCAAGGTTCTGTTTCCTGCTCTTTCGATGTGTTTGAAAATTTTGATTTCTACGACATCCAGCAGATAGCCCCTTTTGTCTTCTGCATGTCTCAAAAGATTTACTACTGATTATTTGTATACAGCACTGATAAAGATTTAAAAAGTTCGAGACGAATCGAATCATGAGCTCATTGTGCTGTCGAATAATCCAACTTTCAAATTCACTCAAGCAGCATATCTTCATTCGGTCGAAATGGAGTTGACATGACGTCAAAACGCTACGAGTTGCGAAACGAAATAGATTTTATGTTGATGAGATCCCAAAGTTGAATCTTAGATGAAATTAACCGAATTTCAACGAACTTCCCCCACTTGGGTTGTCTTCTAAGAAAACATGATTATCGGACAAAGCAAACCAATTTAAATTAACAAAAGGAGATCGAGAAATAATAACAATTTTAAAATAACAATGTTTGGTGCAGTGGCTAGCGTTGTTGTCAGCTCAAGAATGACACATCCAGTTGGTTCAAGCATCTGATGTAAAATGTTAGAGAAGATGCCGTCCACCCTTCTCTCTCGTGTAAGGGGTCTGGCACTAGTATACATTACCATAACAATAACAATAAGATACAGTAACAGTGAAAATGTCGGTAAGTGTCTGCCCATCAGGACTTCAGGATTCAAAACCCTAAGGCCCCAAATGGTGTCAAGCCATTGGCATATATTGGGTTACCCTTGTTGTAAATTAACAAAAGAATTCAACATCCAATGCAGCTAAAATATGGTCTCTGAAAATTTAACTGGTTATCTGAACTATTCAAATACAACACAATGCAGAATTCAAATACAGTGTAACCCGCTTAAGCGCAATAGTAATTTGCCAACGATATCCTTTGCTCTTATTAGGCATTGTGCTTATCAGGAATCGGTTAAGAGAGTTTGTACTGTACACATTAATTCGGTGCATAGCAAATTGTTTGCAGATAAACGGGTTTTTCGCTTATCCGACTTGCGCTTAAACGGGTTATACTGTAAAGTGAATTCAAGATGCTACAGCTTGTGTCTATTTCTTTGCTTACCTAAACAAGCAATACTTCCATCCATGCCAATGTAGTTGAGATTATACCGAGATGCTTCTGCCTCGCGTGGGTCGGTCTCGGAATGATCATCCATTGCAAAAACAGCTGCTTGGCGGAATTGTGCGTTGTCATCAAAGTTGATCTTGGCATCAAAACATACAACTGCAAATAGAGAAAACAAAATGTCATTAGTGGAGAATGCTAGGAAATAAACAGACAGTAAGAAGTGAAAATGATTCATAAATCAGGAATTGGATTATTTTATAAGCAAAGATCAAATTTGGAAACTTGTTGATAACGTTGATATTTATGTGATCGCCTGCGGTTACAACAATACAGTGAAACCTGTCTATAATGGTCACCTTTGGGACCTAAGGAAAATGACCTTTATAGACAGGTGGCCTTTCTGTCTAGGTTGATTTCTATAGAAAGTGTCATTGTTGGGCATTTCTATAGAAAATGTCAAAAGTGTGACTTTTATACACAGGTTACTGCTCTGTAGAGGTGGCCGCTTATACAGATTTGGCTGTATATTCTTTTTGGGTTGAAAGACCATGTGAATCATGCCACCATCTTCAAGCGATTCCTAAAAAGTTTAACAATATACAAAATCACCTCCATTAATTAACCACGCACATTCCCAACGCATTTGCCATGCCGCGAGACAAATGCTCAGGCAATTTGCCCATGAGCTGCAAACAACTATTTTGAGAGACACTAGCAACCCCTGAAATCAGCACTCACAGAAAATAGTAGGGCTGAATGCCCTTCACACATAGATTAGTGTCAAGTTTGTCATCACAAACAGCAGAGGTTGACTCGCTTGTTTACCAAAATTTACTGGGACAGCGCATAACAAATTAAGTAACCTGTGTTAAGAGACCACTTCGATAGCTTTCTGGGTGATCATTCAAGACAGGGATAGGACGTTCAACTTACATCTACACAGCGTCTTCATTGTCTGCACTTTGAAGCCTAATTGTCTGTCAGTTATTTGTCGTATTTGAATCTGTTCATAAAGTATCTCTTTACGTATTGTTCAAAATAACATTTACAAGCTCTTACTGTATCTGTGTGCAGTATCATGTATCAGATCTGTTAAGAAAACGTTCAGGGTTATTGAATCTCAATAAGCGACGACAATGATAAAGATCTTGTTGTTAACCGAGATTGTTCATCACAGAAAAACTAAAGCGCGCTGTGGGAGTCAAACCCACTACCCCTACATTGCCAGTTTATTGCTCTACCGTCAAGCTAGACGCACCCTTGTTAGTCTCCAAGAACAATCTCCCTTTAGATCAGCAAGTGAGTCTTGTGACGTCGTTTACCAGCCTTGGTAACACAACCCACCTTTCCTTTTACGAACCACCATGAGTTACTTTGTAGAGTGTCAGTGTAAACCATCACTCTCCAACAGATAATGGGCCCATATCTACTTCTATCCACAAACTTATCCTTCTGCAGGAAAATGCTTCACAAGCACAAACACGGCTTATTATATACAACACACAAACCTTGTCCATCTGGTGTTTCTCCAAATGGATTAATCTCAACTTGGGTGGCATCAACACCAATGAACAGGCGATACAAGCGCTTAATTTGCAATGCAGCCTAGGAAGAAAGAAACACACAAAAATGATGATTGTCATTCATTAGTCGCTAAAGCAGAATACAGACACTTATGAAGGCCCCTGTCACACATAGTGATGTTGAAGAGTTTAAAATGGCTTGGTGAAGATGGCAGGCGGCAGTTGATGTAACCATTGTGAATGCCTCAAATCCATCTCTTGCAGCAATCATTGTCTAAATTCAAAGACTCCAAAACAAGACTGGCCATCACACATAATGTCAAATCTCTCCAATCTTTTCAAAGCTACCGTACTAGCTGGTGTCCCCCACTTGCAGAATGTTTTGCATATCAATGCCAGGGGCCTGGATACCAACACGTGAAAGAACTCAGATTCAGAAAAAAAATTTGATTGTCGTTATTGTTGGAAGTTAGCATGAAATGCAGATATTAGGTCTGTGACCGACTTCACTAGACAAAATCATCCTGAAAAAACTATTTACAAAGGAGGATCGACAGAAAGCATCTTTCGATTCATGGGATGATTGTCTTGAAGGAGCAGCATGAATAGACTACCGAATCTTTCATCTATTTTGTAACCATAACGCATGAAAACAATGGAGCAGTGTCATCCTACCTGAAGGATCATTAGTTGGAAGGATGATCACCTCATTGTAAACATGGTCTTACACAAGATAACACACACGCATGACATTGAATGACACTACAATAATTACGACATTCACATGACGTCACCACATGCTCAACTGACACATACGAAACACACACCATGATAAACACAGTTACTATGACAACAGTTACAATAGATTGCCAAAGCTATTACAAGTAAATCAGTTCATACATTAACATCAACTTTCATCAGTTTGTTTGCTTTCCAGAAATCTAGCATCGGCACTCCTACAGACAATAGTCCACGTGGCAACTACCGATTACGGTGGCCACAGTGAAAGGAAGACAATCTGACACACTTGAATGTCATGCTCACGTCACTCAGCAGGTCTCCTTCAAAACGGAGATTCTTCGCCAATCGATGCGCTTGCTCATCTGTGATACCTTCATATATATCAATTACTTCCTGCAAAATAACGAAGCAAGATACTTAGCAACTGTTAGACAACCACAACATGAGTTGCAGAGAAAATTTAATTGAAATTCTCAAAATAATTACTGACATTTCGAACAAATACCGCCAACTACTGTATAGCATTTTAATCTCTATCCTTTTTACGGAACTTCTATATCAGTAATCAATCTTTACTAAAGTATAAAGTGGTCCATGACATATTTATTTTATAAAGTAAGTTAACTTGAAGACATTACAAATTATGTTCACTGATAAATAATAGTTAAATATAGTATGTGCCTATGTGGCTGTTATAATTTCAAAATGTTCTGTAAGACAGGGGGTCCTGTTGGTCCCCCCAATATAATGATAGGGACTCATTTACACAAGGTCCCATCTCTCTCCAAATATCCATAGTTGACCATGAGCTGCCATCCATTGTCTTTGGTTGTTCACACCTAATACACGATTGAGATATAACCGGCAAATCTGACTACACTGATATTAGATGCACAATCTAAATAGACAAGAACCTTAAAAATCTGTTCCGGTTGTGTCGCAGCCACTTCTTCGATATCCACTCCACCCATCGGACTGGCAACAGCAACGGGACCATTAGAATCCCTATCCATCAAGAACGCGAGATATGTTTCCCTTGATATATCAAGTGCTTCTGCAATCATGACCTAAGAAGAAGACGAATAACACTCATAGTAGAATATCATAAAATTCAATCTTCAAAGTTCTATCGTATATCGTATTGCCTGATGACAATATATCAGTTGGATCTTTAGTTGAATCCTGTAAATTGATCTGCTAGCATTCCTCATTATATGACTCCGCTACGATTACCAATGAGATGACACGTGGAGTAATCCGCTGGGGCCTTATTCATGGACCGGGACTAAAGCCTAATCCGAGACTAAACATGTAACTAATTTTACTAAAATTTGTATATGGGACTTGAAATTTAGTCCTGGACTACGCTTTAGTCCCGGTTCATGAATAAAGCCTCTGAACTTTGTAGCTTACAGTGTAAATGTTTGGAGTATCTGGCTATCTGCTAGCTTGATTGGCAAAAATAATGGGAATATTTTTATTGCATTTTTTCTTCCCACAGCTAATTAGAAAAGACTGTTATTGGCTTTAACAAACACAACATTCAATAGTTTAATGTTTGGTCTGATTGCATGATGGCTCAATTACAATAAACGTTTTATGTATGAATCCAATCAGAATTATGCTGCAAACACATCACATACCTTTTTCACTTCAACACCTTCACTTGGTGTCTGTTTCGTTACGAGATTGTAGCCAACCATTTTCTCAACTAGATCTTTGACTCTTTCAGGCCTGGAGAGAACGATGAATAACAGGCGTTAGAGCAGCTTGAGTGACGATTGCTATATCTGTTGTGGCCGTGTAGCACAGCCTCGTTCTCACATTCCCCCACCTCACTATAAAAGCCTCTTTCGCATGAAAAACCTTGTCAGTGACTTGAATGATTGAGCAAGACACACATATATTTGTCTCTTCTTTGAGTGTTGAGTAATAGTGAATCACGTACTGACCATGGAGGAAACCAGGATTACTATATATCCATCTTGGCTATACAGTCAGACCTGCATTAACAGCCACCTCTATAGAGCAGCCACCTGTATATAAAGGCCGCTCTTCATAACCCCAAATGACACTTTCTATAGAAATCAACCTGGACAGAAAGGCCACCTGTCTATAAAGGTCACTTTTAGCAGGTCCCAAAGGTGACCGTTATAGACAGGTTTCACTGTATCTATATTTCACAAACTTCTGTTGCGTGCATGTATATCTGCATATTTGTCTGTTTGAAACCAAGCACTTGCTACATGTTAGAACGAACAGTTTGACTAGCTCTAAGAACTACCAATGCTATTACAAAAGGCTCGGTTTAAGAACAATGTAGGAATTTGCGGAGATAAGATGACGATACTGTTAAGCCAACTGTAAGATATATATTTCAGTAATAATATGAATAATAATATGTGTATGATAAATGTCCGGTCGTCCAAGATGAAGTATAATCCATTCTGCCAGTTAGGCAGCGCGGTATAAACAATGCCACATAATATAACAATAATGTCGCATAAAGCGAACATGTTGTATAACTCGAACAGAACATAACAGCTACCACATGACAAGGCCCATTTAGATTGCTTGATCCAAACACTTGAGATATAGGGAGACATTTGAAAAGCTAAAAAACATCTGCAAGATCATGGTTTCTGATGCTTTTCTCATGACAACCTACATCTTGCTCGTTTGGATCAAGCAATCAATGACATCAATGAGCCATTTGTGAAAATTTGTGACATGTAGTGGACTAATTGGAGTCAAACTACGTCACCGTACTTATTCCTCTCAGTATAATAAGCCATTTCTGGCTGTTCCTGGTACAGTGAAACTTGTCTATAACGGTCACCTTTGGGACCTGACGAAAATGGCCTTTATAGACAGGTGGCCTTTCTGTCCAGGTTGATTTCTATAGAAAATGTTTCTTTCGGGTTATGAAGAGTGGCCTTTATACACAGGTGGCTGCTCTATAGAGGTGGCTGTTAATACAGGTTTGACTGTACTATGAGGAATATCGATTGGCAAGACAAGTGGCAAGGGGACGAGGGTATTGCGAGCGAATAGCAATGACTAACAGTCAGTCAGTCTGAAACTAGAATGGGTGTGCCATGCAGAACTTGCTCTAGACATGCCCTAATTACAAGTGATCTCTGGAACTATGATCCAGGCTTCCTTTCTCAGATGCTACCGCACAAATGGTGTGAGTTTAACCCCTGTCCTGCTTGTAAAACTATTCAAATGACGAATTGAAGTTGCTTCACCAATTGCTGATTGGTTGCTTGCTAAGGACTAACTATCTGATTGGTTGTGTGTTGCTACTTTTGACTTGCTTCGAAAGCATGTATACACGCCAATAGCAGGACAAGGGTTAATTTCGCCTAGATTTCACATAACAACATTTAACTAGCCTCAACCACGACATTGATGTGCAGCATACGACTAAGGTTACACAACAAGACCAGCTAGTTTCCTACAGTGCATTCGTTAGTATGTAAAAAATGTTACATAGGTACATAAAAAGCAAAACAAAGAATGATAGCAGTTGATTACTTTTATATACAGAAAGAAATTAATTGAAGAATGAAATACTACTTTCACATTTTGCAGTTGATTCAAATAAAAACAAAACGAATTTCCTTTTGGTTTGATAGTACGCTTCTCACTCATTCTTGTTACGGTAAATTAAGTTGTTCAGCATATCAAAAATGATGATGAACAAAGCCCTAGTCCTGACGCCAGGGTCGGATGCTGCGTAATATTGCTCAGTTCATATTAGGCTTCTGATCAGGTGCAAAAAATCCCTTCCAACCATTTGAGCTAACAGTTGAAGAGACAAGCACAGCTAATTTTAAGGTTCCCATACGACAGCGAGAATTTCTTTGAACTTGCAGAAAACATAGCTCGGTTTCAAGGCGGCCTTTTTAAAACATGGCTCCGTTAGATTCTGTGCCGATTTGCACAGTTCAACTTGTTTGAACGTTGGCCTTCAGCAGTGGGTACATCCATACATAATACATGCAAACAAACAGACAGACGTTTGTGAAAAATAGATATAGATAAATAAGCATATGTCACATGGAATATAACATCTATTCCAGTTTCAACTTACTCTTTAGTGAGATGAACTCCGCCCTGCAAGCCGCTGGAGAAGCTTCCTTTTCCTCGTCCACCAGCAAGGATTTGCGCTTTGATGACGAGTTCCTGGGAATCTTGCACTAGAAATGAAAATTGACAGCTCTGACAATTGACATGGCTTTTTCGTTGCCTCCAAATGCAGAATTTTCTTTCATGAGTGGTACTAGATTGGGTTCTGTGGTACCCAATCTTGACACTAAATTTCCCAGTACATGGATATGGTCACATTTCTGGCTGCAGCTTGGCATTTGATTTGCAAATTGGATATGGAAACATTTTACAACAATCAATTGGTCTTACAACAATTGACACGGTAGGCCTGATCAAGCCAATTTGAGAGTCGAAAGCCATCGTTGGAAATGTGGTTCACCGCACGGCTCCTTGACTTGCCCTAATTCGACTCCTCTCACTTTGCTGGGAAGGCCTAATTAGGCCTTATAAGCCGGATGGCAAGATATGGATATAGTTTTGGCCTAAACAAAGTTGCAAAGAAACTACCGTCATAGTGATATACTTGCATAAAGAGTATAAGGCATCTGAAGACTGACACCGCATACATCTATCAAGGCTTGCCTTTAAATTTGGATTATTCTGCTTGTCATGTCATGGACAACGTTGGCCTTCTGCCGGTTTCATCGGCCAGCTCCTGGTGTGGTTGTTTTAGTTGCATTGAATTGTCAACAAATAAATAAAAACCGAAGCAATTTCTCGTGACCCACTGGCTATGAACTTTCCAAGGAGACTTGACTCATAACGAGTAACGACCAGGAGACGACTCACAAAGGATACAGTCAGGGGCACGCTTGTCCAATCTGTGACGCTTGTCAACCGACTCAACATGACAACAAACAGATAATTGTCTTCAAAACCAAACTTCTTGATGAATAGTGAAAGGACTGTGAATGACAGGTGTAGAAGCGATACGACGACTTGCGTGCTGCTTGACTACAAGATTACTTTCTAATTAAAACAGAATAAAACATTAAACATCCATCGGCGTAGAAAGAGGACTGTCATGCAGAACACAACAACTACGGATATAAAACTACTTAAAATCGACTTAATGAATAACAAACTCTGAGAAAACTCGAAATTAATGAAACTTCAAACACTTGGAGAGTTGGAGAATCAGTAAATTTTCAGTTATTTTTCAGTAGGCAGGAAAACTTTACTAGCTTGGAAATTCACAGTGACATCTTTTCTGTTAAACATCACCTGCTTCTCGTCAACTTACACAAATCAGATGCATGCTTTTCAGCTTCACTGGCGTTGGCAGCGACATCAAATTTCTGCACGGCTATGCCATAATTAGCCATTAGCTTCTTGCTCTGATACTCTTGCAAGTTGAGGCAACGGCACGGAATAACTGATGCAACAGCATTCTGCAAAATGATAGCAACACAAAAAAGCAATCATTGTCATGAAATAAAACAAGTCACAAGAGTTTTTGGGATTTATGTAACGATTGTTAAACATCTCACGTGAAGCTTGCTGTAATTAGTAGGCCTAGTTGGCATGGCACAAAAATCTGAAGAGGCTGGTACGAAGCACTGCTAAAAATTTAAGATTTTGGTGTGAATTTAGCTTGGAGCAGCACTCCCTGGCGTAATCTCTTCGGTGTACGATAAATGAACTTTCCAGGAAGGCTGCAAGGGTAGAAGCTGTGGCGGAGAATTTATGTGCGCATAAACTCAACTTACTCAAGCATAAATTCATTATCACTCTACTTGTTTCTTCATACAATGGTCTATTAAATAATCGAACTTGATTCTCCGAGATAAATGCCAAAGAGTGCAGTCGGGCTGATCTTACTTCAACCCTAGGCTAGGCCTACGCCTGCAAAGAATTCAAGATTCAAAGCGATTGACGGATGGGCATCACAACTTCACAAGGTAAATGCAAGTGGTAGAAACCAATTAGGCTTAAAACGACAGAGAATACAACAACGTGGGAAACAGGTTTGTACTTGGAAGGTCTAGCCAGTTCTAAGTCCAGGGTGCCGCATGGTGAACTACTGAACTCTGACTTGAACAGTTTGGCCTAGTCTGTGAACATGCGAGTGATGCGACATGCCGAAGATTGATCAACAGACATTAAAGACTATAAGATAGAGCAAAAATCTATAAAATCGAAATAATAATATCACAAAATGTACAAATACATGTCAAGCAACAAACCTGCTTGTATTTCCACAGTGACTCCTTCCATTCTCCTCCCACGACCCTCGCGAATGGACGAGATGCATTCAACAACCTGGCAGCCATCTTGGTTTCAAATCGAACTCCCTAGCCTCAGATTGAAAAAGAGATGTTGGTGGGCACACACTCAGCAAACATTTTCAAAGGAGGAATGCAAGACGAAATGTATCGACACAACGTAAGGCATTTTAAAAGACGTTTTATAATCTATTATAATATTTATTTTTGGATTAATTATATCTAGAATACTACTTCAACTTACTAAGGAGTAATTGAAATTATATTTTCTACGATTAGTATTTTTATTTATTTTTATTTAATTTTATTCGCGTCAGGTTGTGAATATTATAAGACACGTGTACTTCTGTAACTGGCTCGACTATTTTGTTCAAACCGCTTCTCTGGATTTAAAAAATATATATATTTATTCTTGAGCTTATAAAGATATCCTGGCTATTTCTGCTGGTTTCGTGCACTTTTGGTTTCATCTTTTATAGCAAACATTTAAAAATGTTTTTCTTTCTCATTGAATTGTTGATTTGACGTTTCTTGACCCAGCACGTTGCTACCTGTTAAAAACACCAAAACTCACTCAGAAAAGATTTACAAAATTTGCTCGTTAAAGGAGTGTGTTCGTGTGCTATTTTCCACTTCTGATCAATGTTGATTGACTTAAGAGAAATGCAAAAATCTCCGTTATGGAAAGATGTAGTTGTGAACGGGAAAGATTATTTGTTCGTGAGTCATCGTGATGAATTATCGTTGTCTCTAGCTTTTATTGCTTGGATTTATTATTGTATACTTCAAATTCGTTATCCACTTTTAAAACTTGCTCAAAGTACAGTTGAACCCGGTTTAATCCCCCTGCTTGTGTAGCTAACATGCGGGTTACCGGGGTTACTGGTTAGTAGCCTACAATATGGTAAATAGAATCTAACGAGTGGCAATACAATGTGCTGCCTAGAAATTCTACCTTTTTATGAAGGTATACAAGTATGATTTCAATTAATTTGGTAGGTCGGAATAGAATTATGTTCTTACATAGTTACATTATCATCGGCGATAAGGCTGCTTGGTTTCTTTGACCATGATCAGTGGTCATTCAAGACATGTTTGATCGTATGTACAGTGCCTATCTGGTAGACACATCTACGGAAAGGAAGAATCAAGTGGCTTTACTGGAAAGTTCTTTTTTGTATCCCAAAAATTATGCCAGGGAGTGCTGCTCCAAACTAAAATCACGCCAAAATCTTGGATTTTTAACACTTAGTACCTGCCTCTTCAGATTTCCATGGTTTGGGCGTGACCAAGTTACAGCAAGCTCCACGCCAAAGATCTTCAGCGTAACCTGCAAACTTTCTGATAGGGTCGGGTGTGGATATAAATCCCATTACGCCACTAAATGACTAGATTATATGTGCAGTCACAACCAAATAGGTACGAAACCATTTGTCAACGCAAGCGTTATAATTTAACAAACATCCGTGCGCCACAATGAAGGAGACGCAACTGCGGAACACATACAGAAAGCAACGGGGTGTGATATTTACAACACAAAGGGCTATTCAATGGCCATTATCTCTGTTATCACAATGGCTATGCTCTAACAACTCTTTTCCATGGTCGTTTTGCTGCAACCTCTTGCTTGGCTGCTCAATACAGATGTGCTTTTACCATCTTGTTTTACCATATTTCCTTCACGAGGGAAGACATTTGACAAGCTGTCTATGATTAGAGATAGTATTTTCCCAGAATCATGGCGTATTTGTCATTTTGCTGCTAAACAAGCAGACCCAATACATAGCTTCTGTGGCCATTGTTGATTGTTTCCATCAAACCTTAAACGGAAATACAGTTGACTCACATGCAGACA
>OFHS01002643.1:0-20062 GCA_900245855.1 Calvadosia cruxmelitensis | reverse complement strand
CGTTGTTATCCGCTGTTGTTGATCGTTGTTGTTGATCACTGCTCGCTCGCTGTTGTCTGCCGCTTGTTGTATGCTGTTGCTGCTTGCTGTGGGTTGCTGTTTGCTGGTTGTGCTGCCGTTGTTATCCGCTGTTGTTGATCGTTGTTGCCATTGCTACAAGACGCTATTCACTACCATACTTGCGATTTGCTAGCGCAGTTGCCTTTCACTACCACTCATGCTGTCCACTACCATATTTGCTACTGCTGGACACAATCGTGATCGCATTGGATTCGCTATTGTATTCGCTATTCCCTACTCCTTGCCAGACGCTACAACATGCTCAGCACTATTCACAAGCACACTGGCTATTGCCTATTGCAGTTTCGGTTTACTACCTCATCCGCTGTGTGCTAGCATTATTGCTAGTGCTGGATACATTTATTATCACATTGTATTCGCTATCACAGTTGCTTTTTCCTACAACATTCGCTGCTTGCCACTGCATTTGCTTTCTGCTGCCACCTGCCCGCCACATGATATCCTATTTGCTACCACATTTGCTGTTCATAGTTGCCTATGCTACCGACTTCACGGTTGCGATACAACTACCATTGCATTCCTGCAGATATCTAAGTGGTTTGATGCTTACCATGGCTAGTATAGGTGCTTGGTATATTTTGGTGGGAGTGTCGCTGCCACTTGTCACTCCTCTCCAAGCACCTTGGAGACTGTATTGGGTGGTGACAGGTTTGCTATCTCGACTACTGCCATTCGCGGGGAAGCAACCCCACCAAACCATTTTCTGCTATTTGCATGACGCAGCTCCCACCAAACCAAGCACCACCGCCAAAAACAACTTATCTATGGTGATGAGTTTAATTATTATTATGTAGTTTTAGATATTATTGTAACTAGTACTCGAAAATTAAGTTACTCAAATGCTTTATCTGGACGATTCTACTTTATGGGTGCAAGTCGTGGACTCTATCAGCAGTGACGGCAAAGAACATCAATGCCGCAGAAATGTGATTCTACCGTCTCATGTTTCACGTTTCGTACACAGAGCATGAAACAAACATGTCAGTGCTCCAACGAGTTAGACAAAAATGACAACTCTTACAAATTATCAATAAAAGGCAAACGGACTTTGTCGGCCATATCATTAGGAAAGGCGATCTCGAAGACATCAGCCTAAGCTGCAAAGTTCCTGGGGGAAAAAGCAAGAGGTGGACAAAGACTCCTGTTCCTCAACCAAATCAAAGATTTCACGGTCCTGAAAACTCTAAAAGCTATTTGAGATTCCGCTCGAATTTGTACTTTGGAATGTACGGCTTGAGTCGTCGAGAGCCACAGCGGCTATGGCACTACATGAAGAAGAAGTGCTTGACCGCAATTTTTATTAATTACTGAAGGATATTCAGATATTCCCATTTTGTGCAGTTGCAACCATGCGGAGCTGCAAATGTTGTAGAAACATGTTGCTTCCATTGCTCACATTGTGTTTGCTGTTGATTTTAGTTTGAATGCACTGGCGGATATGGCTCTGAGTTTGAAGCAGCAGGCAATGATGCAAAGAGGTACAAATGAAAGTGATTTCATTCATACAGTAGTATTTGGTAACTGGTACAACAGTATTTACTAGTTGAAGCTTTTGCTTGAAATCAATGTTTTGTGAAAACTTCACACAGCAATATTTTTTCTTTTCTTAAGTTTAAATCATATTGTAAATTTGATTAGCAAATTGCATTTTGGATTTGATGCTTTTGGCATATATTTAATCAGAAAATGCTAAATTGATTTTTCAGATCCACAATGGATGACCTTGGCAATGCTTACAAACCAAGTGGTCATCCTCGCCAACACCACACATCCAACGTATCAAGCAAGATGATCTATCCTGATCTATATGAGCTGTAAGAATGGCTGTGCATTGCGTAACTAATTATTTACCGTTTTGTTCTCTAGCGTACGCATGCAGGCGTGTCATTGCTGTGAGGCAGTATGCCACATGGCTATGGCAGCTGATGGTTGGTATCCAATGGCTGCTTCAAGATTCAAACAGTTAAAAATAATCTTATGCAGTAGAACCATTAAAACATAATTTAAACCTTCTCATCGGTAGGCTATTCTTCAAAATGCAATGGTATGTTATTCCATGTATATGTTCCACCTTGCTTCATATCCTGCCCCGTAAGCTCTTATAATTGACATCAATAGATCATTAAGTGCAAGGGTCAGGAATTTGAGAAACAGGGAGACTACTGGTGAAGTGCTTCTTCATTGCGTTGCATGCAGGTTGCATGTAGCTTTGTCATGCCACAGTATGTCAACAAGGAGACCAAGTATGCGCCACTGCAATGTTCATGTTAAAATGTGCAACCATTCGCAAAGGATCGCGGATCCTTTCTTGTTTACAACAGACCTATTGAAATATGCTGCTTGTTGATTGAGTCTTGATACTCAGCAGAGTTACAGAAAATGTATCACAAACCATTTCGCTGTAATAGGCGGGGTTCACCTTCGCTGTGCCGATACCTTGGTTTACAGTCGCTGGGTGATGTTGTAGTTCAGTTCCAGGGTATGTCGGTTGTCAAGCAACGTGCTGTAATGTTATTTTCTGTCCACTGCTATGTGCATTGACAGCTGTCTTTGAATCGTCTTGCATACGATGCTGCAGACTTGTAGTCAATTTCAGACATTTTTAAGAAGCCAGAATTGTAAGTATTGGAAGGAAGGACATTTCATACTTTGCTCACATTTTCGCAGCTACCAGAGGAACACGATTTTGCATGCCACAGATTGTGCAGGAGTAGGCCAGGCTGAATGAAACTTTGTTTTTCAACAACAGCAATGCTCTCCTTAATTTCTTCGAAAGATTCAAATTTTCTCGGAGAGTGATGCGCAATTGATGTCCATAAATTTCCTTTTAAAGAAACAGTTACCGAAAGAATATCGACTTTGATATTTGGAAGTTGTAAGACGACATTTGCATCACGTTCTTAACCGCGTTGTTGATGATTGGGCCCTGGGTAACAGGATATTCCACTTTATCTCCATAGCGACTAATTATTATTTAGCCAATGTGACAGATGTGGCTAGGTGTTGTTGGTTTGTTGTTGTAGGGAAGACCGGAAGGCGCACATGTCAAACTTCCTTTCCATGGATGCTGTATCTTTCGTAGTCTCAATTGTGTGCTCTGTTTGCTGTTAATCGGCATGGAGCAAGCTAGTGAGGCAGTTGTGCTGTAAGTCGTAGCAGGGAACTCCTTCAGGGAACTCCTTCAGGGAACTTCTTCAAATATGTCGTTGTTGACAGTGAATGCCTAATGACAATTACAAGGTGACAGTAATGCTCCAGATGGGATCATTTGACTCCAGGCCGTTTGGCTCTACTATTCACCCTTGACTCGTACCCAGTACTCTCGCCACAAGAAACTGGTGAACGACTATGTGCGCTACTACGGCGGAAAGATGTCGGACTTCAAGCGCTCAAAGTGGGTCGTCACATTCTTGATTTCCGTTTCATTGATATGAAGTGATGTCACTCATGGACGTCCAGTGTTCCTCTCAAATGGAACAAGTCATTGCCTCTTTTGAAATGCCTTCGTTTGCAATCTGTGACAGGGCCAATGACAGAACAGACCTGGATGTCATTCGTCAAAATCACAGGTACATGCAATGCATATGGAACCTTCGCTTGCCCTTCTGCTGATAATGATGCAGCAACGAACAAGCCCTAGATCGTGTGATGACTGCAGATTCTCTCCATTGGTATTCGTACACGAATTGACGCCCATGGAACTTAATGTGCTCCGCCCGCCTGTGTTGTTTGATTGTATCAGTGAATTGCTGTTTATTATGTTTAGATTCGTCTGGCGTGAAGATGACCAACCCGCCAGCAGTGATTGGTGAGCAGGCAGTTGACGCGGACGGATGTGACGTCGCAGGTGATCTCTAAAGGCTGCAGTGTCTGATGACAACTGAAGTGCATTGTGTTGGTATTTCATCGAGCAGGGAGGCATGCCTATCCAAGAGATATTATGACAAACTGTTCAAGGAGTACTGCGTCTCTGATCTCAGTCGCTACAAAGAGAATAAGGTAAGATTACTGACCGCATCGCTCGACAGTCGCCTCAGTGTCTGCCAATGGGATTCAAATGATGATGGTTAAACATGGCTAACAGGTTGCTCTTCGATGGCGGGTGGAGAATGAAGTGGTCAACGGAAAAGGTGAGGCCTCTGTGATTTTCTCGCAAAATACCCTTCTCGAGTCGCCGACAATGCCCTCAAGAGTTCTAGCATGGCGTTGACGTATACTATTGGCACGCAGGGCAATTCATCTGCGGCGAGAAGAGATGTGACGAATCAAAAGATCTCTGTAGCTGGGAGGTGTGCTGACGTCTACTCGATTGGAGCTGCTAGCCTCGTTCTCTTCGTTTGATTTTCCTGCCTCGTTTTGATCTCAGCCTTTCTTTTCTTCATGTTTATTGTCCACAGGTGAATTTCGCGTATGTTGAAGACGGCGAAAAGAGAAATGCCCTCGTCAAACTTCGTATGTCATGTCGTTCCATTACCCCCTACAGCTGTTGTGTTTCGCAACACACGGGAGAAGGCCCGCCCTAATATTAACGGCGGCTATGTCTCATTAACTTAAGGAAAGGACATTGAAGAATCATCCAACTTGTATAACGTTGCCTAGATCCCACTTCGTCGCCATTGAGATCTCACCCAGTGAGTTGTCTCATCCCTCATGTACCCCCCCTCCCCCCTAGAGAACCTATTGTGGTCTCTCGTCAACCGACAGGCACTTTCTCTGGTACGACTACTCACGCCACGTGAATTGACACTTAAACTTGGAACGATGCGTCTATTGCTTTCATTTTACTTGACACAGATTTCCGTTTGATTTTTCAGGTTTGTGCCCTTCCTGTTCCCAGAAATTGAATTTCCACCACAGGTATGCCACGTTTCGGCTCGTCCATGGTCTGCTCATCTACCACACTCAGTTACAAGCTAATCCCTATGCTACTTATTCTATTTCAAGGCGCAAGCAAGCGAAACATAGCAAACGCCTTTCTTACAAGAAGAGAGGTCTGGAGGGATCGCGATCTGATACAAAGCAGAAGGGACACAAGAACAGAGTGGCAGCTTCTGTGGACGACGGCAGCGATGAAGAGCACCAAGCCACGTGCTCTCAAAGTGACAAAGGCGATGGTTCGCATTCTCAATGCGCTAACCAACCAGGTATTGTTGCAATTTCGTGAGCTGGACGTCGCCATCGAGGGCATGCGCAAAGGCGCTGGTTGGTTCTGCTTCCTGCCAGTTTCATTGTTATTGTACATTGTCGTTGAGGTGTTCGATGTCACGTTACCGTTGGCAGGCAAATCTGACACGCCTTCGGATGGCGTCGCTGAAGATGGGCGTGGCAACATCTGGACAAAGCCTGTTGAATTGGCAGTCGAGAAGTCAAGGTGATATGCGACTGCTGTCAGTGGATTTGTAGCGGCAGTGATGCGATTATAAATCGCATGAGTCTATTTGTAGTCGTTGACGATCGATCGTACGGCTCTTCCCTTCCTCAGGGATGTGGCTGGCTCAGGGGTGCTGTCGTTCGTGATCGCCTGGTGCTGGTCGTCTGCTGAGCCGCTTTCGCCTCCCAGCATCTTTTCTTTTAGGCAGCCATCCAGCATTCCCTTAAGCCCCTTGAACACAATATCCCCGATCAGATCGTAGCCGGCCGGCGTGAAGTGAAGACCATCATCCCAGTACATCGTCCTCTTGCTTTCGTCCAGTCCCATCAGCGGCAGTTGATTGGCTATGTCGATGTACACGGTGTCGTCCGAGTGGCGCTCGGCAAATCTCCTGAGCACCGCGTTGACGTGCAGCCGATTGCTTCTGAAGTCCTTGTGGTTGATGTCGTCGCTCTCGATGCTTGCTTCTGGAATGGACAGTGCTGCCGTCTTTACGCCTCTCCAGTGGCACATGCGATGCAAAGACAGAATGTCGTGAACAACCATTGGCAGTGACAATTGCTCAGCGCTCTTTCTGCGTTTGGTAATATCCAGCAGGTCGTTCGTGCCACCCAGAATGATGGCAATGTCGTATGTCCGCGTGGTCTTCTTGAACAGGCCTCGCAGCCGATTGACCATGGCCCGATGCACGCGCTCGCCACTCTTGCCTTTGTTGTTCACCACCAGCTTCATGTCGACGGGTCGATGGGACAGGTACTTTTCAGCGTCCTCCTTCAGTCTCTCCGTGTAGGGGTGGAACGACGACGTCTTGGGCCAGTCATACAATCCTTCCGTTAGACTGTCTCCGATGGCCAGGACCCGTATCACGGGAACAGTCGGAGGCACGCTATCTGCTGTTATCTGCTGGTGGACAGGCGATGGCAGGATAGCCAACATGATCACGACCATAACTGCCACTGCGACCATGGACAGTCGTCTAATCCCTCTCTCCTTCATCGGCACCCCTCCACCAGCCCTCCGCCGTCGCACCAGTTGCCAACGCCCTGAGTTGTTCCCACCGTGCTATGGCCGCGAGGTGTTTCGACTGAGAGGCATGCTCTCTGGCTCTCTGATTATCCTTACCGCAGCATCGTGGACGCATTTACAACCATGACGGTCCTCGCCCGTTGTGTCGCGTTGTTTGATCTCTGCTCTCGAGCGTGGTGACCTTTCCCTTCGTTTTATAGATTGAGCATTGAACGCGCGTGACTTGCGTCCCTTGCGCCCACTGGTTGCGGCTGCCTTGTGTCACCACCCCGCTATTTGACCCATTTGAAGATAGCTTGCATTGACAAGTTGAACCTCTCGTCCCTTCATGGCCTTGTTGAAGCCAATGTGAGCCGTTCTGGTCAAGCTAAATACGATTGATGAGCTGAGAAATGTCGCTATAGTTGTTCATTTCATCCACGCTTCATTTGGTCGCACTGCCAAGACACTTTTGCTCTAATTTGCTAACAATTAACATCTACCGACGGATTTGTTTACAGTTGTGTCCACATAGTCTTCATATGTCGAATTTGATGTATTATTACGCACTGAAGTGTTTGATTGTCTGTTCCTTTTGTAGGCCATGATTTGTTATTTGTAGCGTAAAAAGTATCATCTGTTTGTTCTGACGTAATCTTCAATGGATTATTTGCAGAGAGCAAGAGTTCGAAGATTACCTAGCTGACCTCTTCGTATAGACCGCCGTCATCATGCCACCGCGTGAGTCATTGTAAAGAGAAATGAAGGCACGCCTTGCAACGCTGCCACTGCGCCGATCGCAGCATGGTATCTACTGTGGAATTTTGGTATTCTTGCTGAAGCATTTCCTCCAGTAAAGCAGTAGGGGATTTGTTATAATCGCTGGCGTATGACGTCATTATGTTACGTAATAGCAACCCATGTTTAACCTAGCCTCGTTTACATATTAATTTAGAACAAGTTGAACTGCGTTCACGAACACACAACTGATTCGTTGTCTCGCTTTACCTCCTCGCGTTCCCTTCTGGTTATCCTGAGCCAACGAACATGATCAAATTACATTAGCTGACATAATAATGTATGATAGGATCACAACAAGAAGTTTGCCATTATTGCAATGTGCTAAACATCCCCTCTGTACGTTCGTCAGTGTGTTTGTTATTCAGTTCAACGCTTATCATGATTTCGTCACGGTGGGACGGTTTTGAGTTACATGACCACTATTTCGGTGATCAGTGGAAATGTATCAGTGGAGTAATGAGACGAAGTCCTTTGTGCGAATGCCGTTCCATTGATATCAGAGGGTATTGATCGTGGAATGCCTCATTCCTCTTTATCACCCAATGACTGATGTGTCTTCGAGAGATTGAGTTGCACAATTGATATTATATCATTGCATTCACTGCTTCTATATTTGATAAATGCACATGGGGTCCTTGCTGTTTGTTGTATTCAATTTATATAGCAGTGCTTTGTAAGGCATGATCACTGTACTTTGCTCGTTTTCTTTTTCGCAGGCTCAACTTTGTCCAACGCATTGCCAGAGTTGTAAGAAGCGCGGCGTCGCGCGTGCGTAATACAGTAGTGAGAGTTTCTCAGCTGAGTGTACAGAGTCGTCGTATTGAACCGAAATGCAATCGCTTGCCTCTTCCAGTAGATCCACGTTTGAAGCTACATGGCTGAGGACGGATGGACGGACTGTTCATTGGCTGTGGGCGTGGTGCGTGTGGATTCGCCCTAGGGCAGAATGTGCTGTTGCTGTCTACTGTGGGCATGTATGTAAATGCCCATATAAGGTGCTGTCTTGATCAGGCTGTGAACAATGGAAATTTTTGGCTGGCAAATGTTGTTGGTGATAGAGCGTTGCCGGTCTGCCGTGCACCTCGACTACTCTGCTCTTGCGATGGCGTCGTTACATTGACGTATGCTTGCCTCGACCGTTCTGTCTTGATGTGGACACATCGGATGTGCTGGCGAACAGCTGAAGCGAGAGCCCACTTCACAGCCGTCGGTCTTCAGCCGATGAAGCGAAGTGTTGCACACAATAGCAGCTCTTCTCTGATCCTCATTGTGCTGTACAATATTATCACAGACTGTAAGACGATAGATGGCCCGTTGGTGTTTGTGACCGTGCTTTGTTTGACTTCAAGACAAGATTACCCAGCTACGTCGGCGCCGTGCCATTGGTCGATAGACTCAGTGCTGTTGCAGTGAAAGCGATAGTCAACGTGCCAATCTTTGCAGATCAAACGTTGTCGTCTCTCCTGCTGGTTGCTACTCTGCTGGTTAGTGCTGGATCATGGCCGCTGCTGAACTCAACGAAGAGCAACTGAGTGACTTGAAAGAGTGCTACTTGCTCTTCGACAAGAAAGGAGACGACAAAGTGGACGCCCATGACCTCATTCGTGTGTTGCAGTCGTCCGGGCTGAATCCAATCACAAACGAGGTGCTCAAAGTCATCAAGGATTCCGACTTAGAGAACAAACGAGTTGACTTCGAGACATTTCACTCTATTTACCATCAGTTTGCTACCCAGCCTGGAGTCGGCAGCACGGAGGACATGGTGGAAGGACTGAAGACCTTCGATAGAGACCAATCGGGCATGATCAACGGAGCAGAATTACGCCACATTTTGACAAACCTTGCGGACAAAATGACCGAGGAACAAGTCGAAGCAATCATTTCACAACACGAAGATGCCAATGGCCAAGTGCCCTATGAGCAACTCATTAAGTTTGTCATGGCGGACTGAGGACGCGCGAGCCAGCACAAAAAAAAACAGACGAAGGAACAGTCGTGTCATGGCCGCAGACGGTGCATTGCTTCGCTGCAATTGCAACTCATAAACCCAGTGCTGATGACTCGTGCTTGTTATGGCTAAGGATGTTATTAGGTGATGTGCCTGTGTTACGTTTGCTCTCTTCACTGTCTGACGACTTATAAATTCAATCCAGATGGGTTGCCCACAGCACAGCCTCGTTAAAGTCTCTATTCTGTGTGCTGTCATGACCTCGGTGGGCGTAGGCGCAAAGGGAACATCCATCAAGGGTGCACCATACGTGCTCAAGGCAAGGGCATGTGGCATTGGGGTTGGCTGGTCCCAATGGGTACTGTGATTGTAGGATTGAAGTTGGTTATCTATCAACTGTTCTCATTTATCTTATCGTATGGTGTCACAGATGGCGTCGATTGCTTCTGTGATGTCGTCATAGCTTCTGATTTTCAGTTCTTCATCATCATCACTTAGTCAGAAAATCCGGTAAGGCATATAGAGTCCCGCAGGGTTCATTTCTCGGACCGTTGCTTTTTATATTATACATCAACGACTGTCCTGAGATATTTCGTGCATCTACTGTACTTGTAAATTATTCGCTGATGATATGAAGCTGTACACTGTTTATCAAGTCAAAGACTCGTTCTCACCAAATATTTTAAGTTTTCAACAATCGCTGGTCGCCTTCGAACAATGGGCTCAAACTTGGCAATTAAGAATCGCAGCAGAAAAATGCTATACCATGCACATTGGATTCAGAAATTATCAAGTCAACTACATCCTTAACGACTTGGTCCTTCCAAAGGTTGGGGCATCTATACGTGATCTTGGAATTTTTGTTAGTCCCGATTTAAAATCCTCTGCCCATTGTTTAACAATATCTCGAAAAGCCCGCCGTATTGCCAACTACCTTTTGAAGGCATTGCGATGGAATAATGTGGAACATCTTCTTCGTGGTTTTATGGTATACGTGAGACCAATACTGGGGTATTCCACGCAAGTATTTCCCCCTATTTACAGAAAAACATTGCTGCACTCGTGCACTGGAAAAAGTACAACGTAGATTCACGAAATCTGTTTACGTGCGTTGCAATGACGGAGTTCCTCCAACGTATTACCAAGAACGTCTAAAACTCTTTAGCACGCAGTCGTTGGAAGATAGGCGGAATTATTTTGATTTATGCCTTTTTTGCAAAATCCTTCATGACAAAGTCAAACTTAAACGTTCTGAAACTGTTGTTCCTCTCGCTACTGTAACTCGTGGACATAATTGGAGGTTTCGTGTTGACAATTCAAAGATAAATGCACGACATTATTTTTACTTCAACCGTATAGTTCGGAAGTGGAACTTACTTTCGCAAGAGATTGTTGATGCTTCATCATTCACTTTGTTTAAATCAAAATTATCAAAAAGCTTATGGAATTAATTTCCTTATTTACTAATTTAACCGTGTAGTATAAGTGCACTTGTGCCTTCTATTTGTATTCTGTTTGAATTGATCTTTCAAATACAGATACGTATATACAATTATGGCTTTTTCACAGAACTAATACATGATGATGCAAAGTGCACGACTTGGTGCTTCTACGGCCTGCTACGGAACTGATGACGATGATGATGATGTACAGATACAGTATATGATACAATGGAAATTTAAGATTTAATAAGCAATTCATTATAATTATGCAGAGAGAGAGAGAGAGAGAGAGAGAGAGAGAGTATAATGATTATATGAGCAGATTGAAATAGTTATATTTAACATCAGGAACAAATTTACAAACAAAGACCCTTGGAAATTGAAAGCCGTGCGATGGAGATCCACCATTGTTTTGAGCTTGTGCGTTTATATTACGTCGTCAGAGGGTCGAACCGGGAAGGAACTGCTCGTTCTCATAATAGATGGAAGCTTAGCTTTGAAAATCTGGATCGAGGGATTATAAACTGATTGGCTACAGATCCAGGAAGAAGTAATGCCACATCATGCTGTTGAGCTCATCCTGAAATGTGTTTGTATTATTATCGCTTTTGCGGGAAATTTAGGAGTATGTACAGTACTCTGAAATGAGAATAACACACGCTGCTGTGGATGCAAGTCGGCTACCAGATAAACAGGCTGCAACGGATATTAAGTAACTGAAAATGAACCGATAAACTGTGTTTTTGGGATTATGGAGCTGAGGCAACAGCCACATCAGTTGCGAGTGGTCACTATGACATCATTGGTTATAAATAATTCACTGACATTTCCAGCCTCCCAGATCATTCTTAGCCTCGTCTTGCCGATTGTTGATCTTCGCTCAAGTCATTTCATTCCGCCATCCAGAAAGTATTTAGTATTTTGATGATTGGTTCGATGAAAGTGCGCTGTGATGGGTTTGTTTGGAAAAACACAACAGAGGGACCCAAAGGAACAGGTTGGAAGCCTAATGACTGAATATTTGTTATTACAGTTGTAGTACTTTATGGAACCCAGCGAGAAATTTCTTCGATTTAATAGCTAGCCTGTCGATACCGTTCAAGGCACTCTCGATTTCTTCATTGCAGTGACTTGGCCGTCGGCAAACCATAAGTGTTAAATAGCTGCAAAAACGGACGAGGAGCTGTAGAAAGTCCAGGGGTGCTATTATGACCATCACGGCTTTTATACTTATATCTAGAATGAAATCTTTTAACCGCAATGTAGGCCAATAAGTTAATCATGCTTCCTTCAGCAGACAATTTCGGTATCCACGTACTATCGGCCTCAAGATGGACAATGCACAGCTCAGGATGTTGCTTCACTCCTTTAGTCCTTTTGGGTATCAAGTTGCTAGAACATCACGTTTGTGTATGCGGGCATCTTTTCTCCGGCCTTGCAACACATGGGCTGAGTTGTGGGAAGTGCTCTGAGAGATAGGACTACTCAAGACACTCCGAGCTCAATGACATCATCGGAAGATCTTTTGAGTCAGCGGATGCACCTTCTAGACTAGAACCAACAAGACTGTCCAGGGACAACAGCAAACGCCTGATGGCATGTTGCTGAAGCTATGGAAATCGAGGAGACCAGTCGTCTGGGACGTCACTTGCAAATATACCTTGGCACATTCAAATATTGAGGATTCTGCCTTGTCAGCAGGTGCCGTAGCTTCCAAAGGGTAGACTGAAAAGGATCGAAATATGCTAAACTCAACAACAGTTACTTTTTCGCTCTTCTGTGCATTGAAATGACTGGAGTCTGAGGGCAGGAGGCGATGTATGTGATAGATGAACTGAGGAGAAGAATAGCTAAATGGTCTGGAGATAGAAATGCAAAGTATGGCTTCATCAGCATTTCTCCATCACCTTGGTTAGAGGAAATGCCTGCTGCATCACAAATGCGACTCCAAAAAGAAATAATCTGGATTATTTTTAGTTTTAAAATAGGCTATTTAATATCTTATGTAAAGTAGACATAACTCTGTAACTGTATCTTGTTTAGAAAATAAATATCCCATTTCACAAGTTTTTTGTCCCTTATTGCAGCTACGAGAAATGTGTGGAACGATTCGAAGAGAAGGTCGAAAAATTGACCGCCAGATTCGAAGTAAGTACTCTCAACTTTGAATCTGCTCTGTGAATAAGCTTACAGGATTTCAGAATTCATGATGACGATGATGAATTAGGGTGTGCATGCGTTAATGGCCTTGCTCACTGGAGGAGGGACAGAAATTCAAAAGGGACATTTTTTGCTACAAATTTTCTAATAGAAGTTTGATTAATGATTCTTACAAGATTATTTTTTTCCAAACAAAAGTCAAATAGATCCTGGCTCTGTGTTGATTTCTAAGATGCTAACCCTGGCACTCTGCAAGTATGAAGCATGTAGGCCTAAGGATGCGCATTGTGCACATTGCTATTACTTAACATTGTATTCCATCATATGCAAGTCACATTTATAATGCACTGTTCTACCCTGGGGCAGCCTATGCGCCTCAGAATATGGTAATCAGATTTACTGATAGGACTTATTTGCAAGCTAAAAGTTAATTTGCAAATGGTAGTAGTTGTTAATTACTGGACTTGAGGAAGTTACTTAAATCACTTTTCAGTCATGCAGTTAAACTTAAATCACTGCTGCAGGCAAGCCAAACACAATGCAAAACCTATGTAATCAACTCATAAATATTCTGTTCAGTTTTCAAAAGAGAAAGGAAACTTAGGGGAAAGCGATTATCTGCTAGGCAATTACAGTGAAGTTGCATAGTCAATTCCCCAAGCTGAACTGACTGCAGTAAGCTTATCTGCTTTGTCGCTGTGTTGTCCACTCGTCGTATGCTGTTCTACGTCCGCTGTTGGTCGTGATTGATCTCTGCTGCATCGTTTACATGTCGTCTATTGTTCCTGTCGCATCATCAAAGTATAAAGTCGCCGTGTGCAATTCTGTGGTCTTCATTCGTGGCTGTGTTGTTCACTTGTCGTATCCTGTTCTACGTCCACTGTTCGTCGTGATTGGTCTTTGCTGCATCGTTTACGCATCGTATATTGTTCTTGTTGTGTCATTCAAATTTCTTTGGATTATTGTTTTGTTGTAATTATTTCCTACACATTGTCCATTTTAAATCCATTTCCTGTTAACATTCTTATATACAGCATGTAGCTTTCCCTGTTGTATTATGTCTGTGCCCCATGAGAAAAAGCCAATGGTTTATTGGGTATCACAAGAAATGATGATGAGGATGAACAGCCTCTTGTATGTTGTATTTGATGACAAGGAAGTGCTCAATTATATGAAGGACATGTGGTTTCAGCAATGTTGAGATGACGTTTAATCATGTTGCATCTACAGTCTCTGAGTCTCAGATGAGAAGTAGCAGTCCAATGCTGACCCCTTTGACTTCTTCTGGACTTGACTGAAGAAATTGTAATCTTTACTATCATCTTGTTAAACGTGTTATTTGTGCAAAACTCCGTCTGTGTGTGTGCGTTGTTTGCCATGCTGTGCGATGCTAGGGCCCCCGTAATGTATAATTAATGTGTTTCAGTTTTCCCACCTCGTGCTGCATTTGTCATGATTGTCTGTGAGAGTCAATTGGAGTAGAAAAAATAAATTCGATGAGCATGAATCCCAGATACTAATAACTTATCCAGCCAACTTTCTATTCCATGTTAGAAATACTAGCTATTCCGGTGGTACTTCCAGGCTGATACCTTGAAATTTGATGTACTGTCTCTCATTTCTAAGTTCTTGCTTTTGCACTGGCCTAGCTAAGGGGCAGCACTGCTTTATCCTACTATATGTCTTGCCAAACAGTTTGCCAGTATCTTGGATTTCAGCGCAACGCTGCTTGTCTGCTATTGTATCATGTGACTCACATTTGTAGTCATGGATCCAATAAACCAAGTCAACAACAATTTGCAGGAACCCAACGGAAAAAAACATTTGATGTTGAAAATCAGTAAAAGGAGTAAGATGGCAGTAACAAATATGACTTGACCAAGATGAATAAAAAGTTGGCTAAGCAGATTACGTAAATTCACCTTCTGGCATATTTGCAAATGTAGAGCCAACTGCTGTGTTGACTTTGTTGACGTTTTTCAAACAAACAGCCATAAGAAATGAAGAGATGAAGGTGCAAAGGTCATTGAAGGATGCTGCCAAGAAAGGCCAGAAGGACGTCTGCGTCATCTTAGCAAAAGAGATTGTCCAATCGCGTAAAGCCGTCAACAAGCTGTATTCATCAAAAGCTCAGTTGAACTCTGTCGAGTTAAACATGAAGAATCAGCAAGGTGAGCAGGCTCCTGTCGCTTTGTTGGTGAACTCCCTTGAACTTGTATGATGATCTTCTTTTATTGAAAAGAACCCATGGCAGAACAAGCCATGCAAACAAACGAGGATTATACTTAACATTTAATGATTGGACATTAGCCATTGATATGAAACATTGTACAGATATTATTTACATTGATTTTGCAAAAGCATTCGACAGCGTCTCGCACGAGAAATTTCTTCTAAAATTGGCTGGCTATGGCATCGAGGGTCCATTGTTAAAATGGATCAAGGCTTTTCTTTCAAACAGATCCCAGTGTGTTCAAGTTGGCACTTCTTTTTCCAGTTATTTTCTATGCTTGAGTGGTGTATCACAAGGAACTGTCCTTGGTCCGTTACTTTTTCTGTTGTTTGTCAACGATATTCCTGATTGTATTTCCAATATCACTTGCCAACTTTTCGCTGATGACTTGAAGTTGTACTCGATTTATAGCTTCCAGAACACAGCAAAATTTCACGGTAATATGCCAGAAATTCTCAACACTTTTTTAGATTGTGTCATTGTCTGGCAATTGAAGGTTGCTGCAGAGAAATGTGCCGTGCTGTACATTGGTAGACCAAACGCTCATTCAAGATATGTAATCAACGGCTACACATTACCTTATGTAGAATCTTCCATTCGTGATCTGGGAATTCACGTTTCCCCAGACCTTAAGGCATCCGAACATTGCCGTATTATATCGAAGAAAGCCGGCCTTGTTGCCAATCACATTGTACGGGCATTAAAGCTTAGTAACCTAGATTGTCTTGTAAATGCGTTTCTCGTTTATGTTAGACCTATCCTAGAATACGGTTGTCAAGTTTTCAACCTGTATTTCAAAAAGGATATTAAAATTCTCGAAAGTATTCAACGCTGTTTTACACGTAGAATACTGTATAAGCACAACCAGCATTTGCAGCTTTCTTATCCAGAAAGGCTCGCCTTTCTTGTGATTGAAAGTTTAGAATCTCGACGTGAACAGCTCGATTTACATTTTATTTTTAAGATCTTGCACAAGAAAGTAAATTTATCTTTGCCTCCAGGTGTACAATATTTAAATACCTCCACCTGTGGTCACAGCCAACGTTTGCGCTGCAATCGTGCACATACAAACGTCAGAAAGCATTTCTTCTTTCAAAGAGTGATTAAGAACTGGAACTGTTTTCCTGAAGATGTCATTTTATATCCATCAATCTCCTCGTTCAAACGTCGCTTGAGAGAGCACTATTCATGTTAGTGTTCATGTCCATTCTTTATCTTCGTGTAAAGTAATTAACTGTATTAATTAATTTGTATCGCTCCTTTCTAGTGTAAGCGCAGATTGAGTTCTGCCTTCTAGATTTGTATTCTTTTATTTTTCATTTATTGATGAATAAAGACATATATATAAATGGAATTAATAATTTGACTGCCATCGTATGCCAAACTTAAGAAAAGACTAAGTATAAAATCACAACTCAATGTACCTATTTATGATGCTTCAGCAATACATCTTGATTCATGTGCTCCTGCAATCGCTCTATTATCCCTACCATATGGATTGTGCTCTGTAAAGTAAAAAGAAGATTCCAGGCTTATGATGATGGACTAGTACCGCCAGATTTAAAATACTGTAGGTGTCCCATACAACTTCCATGAGAGGACCACGTTCTGTAAAGACCAAGAGGAACTGACCTCTGATTTGATCCACACCCTTTTCTCAAATTGTTTAATGTGGATCGATTGAATGGCATTTTATCATAAGCATTATTGTTTGCAGCTAGCACTAAATAATGATGCAGCTTCTTTCAGTCACCAAGTGCCAGATTGTACAGATCACGTCACAACGTCATAGGCGATAGCAAGAGAAGTAGTAATTCTTGCAATGATCAATAATATTCTGATCAGAACGAACTAAGTCAATAGTGACATTCAAATTGTACTGATTGTGCATTTCACCATTTACTATTGAGTTTCGTGTCTCATTCAGCTACACTGCGCGTTGCTGGAAATTTACAGAAGAGCGCGGAGGTCATGCAGTTCATGCAATCGCTCATCAAAGTGCCAGAGATCCAAGCCGCAATGCAAGAACTATCCAAAGAAATGATGAAGGTAGTATGAGCATATAATTGGACGACGAGGAGTAATCCACTGACAGACTGGAGGATTATTTATTTGAAGTGGATATTTGTCTGGCATTGTCTGACTTAGCGGCCATTTGATTTGTCAGGTGGAGCGATTCATCATCGGTAGGACAAGGACTAGGATCATCATGACGGTTGCGTTTTATTGTTACAATCCTAGCTTGATTTACGAGCAATGTAGAAGCTGGATGGGATCATTACGTAGTTAGCAATAGGATGCGCCTAGATCCAGGGTTAGTTGAATTTCCATCATCGTTTTGCAGTATAAAATGTCTGATGGTCTGAGCTGTCCTTTTATATCGGCTGCCTTCATTTCAACTTAGACACTGTAAGAAGGAGGGCAAGCAAGGGCAGGAAAGAAATTTGCGTCGTCGGCTAATTTCGTTTTTTTCCTGATTTTATTTTGTTTTTTTTTCCCAAGTTCTAACCAGTCGCTCTTAAATTTGCCGTTTCTTCAGTTATACTTTTACCTATAAACCCTGAGATTGATATTATTATATTACTTCTAGAAAGTAGGAACAGTTCGTAAGTCCATATAGTGGCACCGATGTTACTGCTTACGCGAATATTGTTAGCTAGAACAGGAAACGACTTGGTGAGTGTTTTGTTGGCTGTTCCTGCTGTAGGCCGGTATCATCGAAGAAATGCTTGAAGACACATTCGAAGGGCTAGAAGATGACGGCGTGGAGGAAGAAGCGCAAGAGGAAGTCGACAGGATACTGTTCGAAGTGACCAATGGCAAGTACCGTACTATCACGTGACTAATTGACTACTGTTTGCTTGGTCTACTCGTGGACACCATGGCAGTGATTGATGTCAATTTTTGTTCATTTCTAGGTCTCTTGGGACAAGCTGGAACAGTAGGAACGGAGCTGCCGGTATGTGCGCATGCGCTGTGGCTTCGATTGTGGTTTGTGGCTGGTTTAGTTGGTGATGTGATCCATCCATTGTTGTGTTGGTTGTAGACGACGACTGTTCCCGAGGCTATTGCAGACACAGGCGACGAAGAAGAGATGCAGGAGAGGCTGGCCGCACTGCGCTCGTAGCTGCTCTGTTGCTCCGCGGGACTGACGGACATTGCACTGTTACCTTGTATTGTACATTTTCACTACAGTTGTCCGTCAGCGGCAGTTCTACTCGACGAGCCGTCATGATGTACAAATCGACTATATGCTTAGTTATATAGGCGACATACATACGAGTGTGCGACTGCCTTCCTATTGTTTATCAGGAGCAGAAATATTTAAATTCGTTTGTCCTGCTGCATGAACCCTGCTGTGCCGGCTACAGTATACGACAGCAGTAACATAGGCCTTGCCATAATGATGTTCCCTACAATTCGCGAAATATCTCGTCTGATCACAGTACGTCATCGTCAGCTCCCAGTAGGTAACCTGTCACTTTGGAAAGTCTAACAACAAACCAAGCTATATGCTCATGTAAACTCCACTCGCACAGTCACAACTTATAGTAAAATCATCTTCATCGATACATTTTTGCGACTCATCCTCTGTTATTTGTTTCCCAAAAGCACTAGAAACTGATGTTTCAGCCTCCGCGATGAGGCCTCCACGGCTTGGCCATGAAATGGACTGTCTTGCGTAAAGTTTAAGTTGAGTTCCTGGATAAACTGAGTTGATAGGAACAGGTTGAACAATAAAACGAACATGACCACCAGGGGTGGATACACGCCGAAGAAAATCTGTGACTGTGATTGGTAGATGCTCAAAACTCAAACAATTGCCTAAAATGAAGAACAATTGCCTAATTTCACGGCTTTGGAGTATTTTGATTCGCCAACAGGGTTCGGTGGCTGAAATCTTGATCACTCATGGTTGGTCAGCTAAACAATTGCCTAATTTGAGGGAGCAATTTCGCTGATTTCGACAGAAAAAAGGTGCATTTTTAACAGAGCCTTGACCGTGGTCTTCACCCTCGTGCCATCGTGGTGCAATTCCAGAAATTTTGTCGCGCAACGACAGGCTCGTTGCTCACGCTGCCATTTCTGAGCCTGAGCTTTGCTTGCGTGAACGTGTTGCAGGCTACCTTCGGAGCCAGGACGTTATCTCGTTGCAAGATCTCTTCCATTTACTTAGCTACAATCTCAGCTCATACAATTTATGCCTCAAGAATCGGTAGTCTCATTGTACATAGTAGCATATATCCACATGTAAATTAATACTAGTTTAAACATTTGTACTGATTATGGGTATGAGAAATAAACTCCTATCATCATCATCATCATCATCATCATCATCTCAGTTCTATTAGAGCTGTTTCTGATGTCGAGCATTTTGCAAATGTAGGAAGAACCCTTTTTCGGGAAATCAATGCTGAGAGGT
The DNA here is from genome assembly GCA_900245855.1 of Calvadosia cruxmelitensis. Classification (NCBI taxonomy): domain Eukaryota; kingdom Metazoa; phylum Cnidaria; class Staurozoa; order Stauromedusae; family Kishinouyeidae; genus Calvadosia; species Calvadosia cruxmelitensis. The sequence goes on along the minus strand of OFHS01002643.1, from coordinate 598 downwards.
ATGTTCCTCTTGCCAGCAAACCGAAAGGGAAGCGCTTCATCGCTTTGAAATCTGTAATAACTGGTAGCTGCTTCTACAAATCAAGTTTTGGGAGACAAGTCAAGAGCCTTCCCGTGGCGTCTCCTGTGAGTACAACGAACTGTGGGAAACCAATCTTGACAATCAAGCATGTAGAGGCAGATACTTTATTATTCATCTGCAGGATTGCACCAAATTCAATAAAATATGTAGCAGCTGTAATGTAACATCCATGCGAGACACAATCACCGTCATCTCAGATTGGTACTTTCATTCTTATTGCTTGTAACGTTGTATGCTGTATTATTTACAAGTAGTGATATGTGGAGAAAATATATGTGATGCAATTCAATGGCTGTTTGTTTGTTTACGTGTGTGCTTTATACAGTCAGTTATACTGTAGGCTGCATAGCACAGCATGTGAGTGTGGCAGGGCCATGTGTTAATTTTATTGTGAGGAACAACATTTTACAAAACAGTATTTTTATTGAACAGATGAAAGACACATAAGGCCTAGTTCAGACGGCGCTCCAAGTGCGCTCCGAACTCAATTCAATTGAGAGCGACGCAAGAGCGCACT
>OFHS01002642.1:0-20063 GCA_900245855.1 Calvadosia cruxmelitensis | reverse complement strand
GTCGGTGAGCAACGGTGAGCACTAAAAAGAAGTGACTGAGCAACATTAAGGACTTGATGAGCAACAATATGAGATGTTTTATTTTTAAAATTTTGAAGGTGGTGGGGTCAACTTGACGGGGGTAGCGGATTGAGGTGTAGAGGTTGTTGTTGTGGCTACATGATATGATATGATGTGAATGATATGATATGATATGACATGACATGTTTGTCAAATATTTGCAATAGAGTAACAATGTTGACAAATGACGAACGCACGATCACAAGCAACAAATAAGACGAAATCATATGACTAAAACTGACACATCTAGCCTACTATGGACGCACAACACCAACATACACTAACTAACGAGGTTAAATATCAAGACAAGACGTGACAACTGACATTCAACACAAAACCATTCACGAGATACCACCTGACCACAAAGTTACGTAACGACTAGTGACAAGCAATACGTAACGACATGACGTTTCTATGGTGACAAGAGCGAAGGAGGTTACGCCCTTTTTACGACAAAATCACATTAACAGTACTATCTACAACATCTTGTGGCAGAGAGTTCCAAATGAGAATCACACGGTTGAAGAAACAGTTGGCAGATGGATTGTTCACAGAAATACTGGAAGTTGAACATGGTTGCAGATTGTGACCTCGCATAGTGTATTTAGATGACTTCGACTTAAATACTGATTTCGGGTCAAAACCCGTAAGTCAAACCATAATTAGCGACTTATTTTTAGGTGGTGAGCCGGGTGCTCCTACGCAATTGCCGTTGTTGTGCGAGCGACGAGCTTTCCAGTGTCCGTTTAACCAACAGCTCCACGGTCGCTCATCCCATCTTGCTAATGCGATCCACCCATCTCGTTCTGGGACGTTCAGGTGGATTTAAGGTTGCAGCGGACAAAACCTTCCGAGTGAATCTTTTCTGAACTTTCTCAACACAAGTAATGTTAGTTTAAAAGAAGAGGGCACCACACAGGACTACATGACTCAAGAATTGGCCGAATGTAAGTAACGAAAGCGAGAGTTAGTAACTTTTAATCATTGCTCGAAAAGCATTTCAGCAGCAGGTATGAACGGGCATAGGCTTTGTGGGCAATCGACGAACAGTGAATTGAGAACTTCAGATCAGAAGACATAATGCCACCAAGATCACGTAATTGCTTGTCAGGAAATAGGGTACAATCGCCAACGAACCCCGAGCAAAAGCCTTCTTAATGCAACGCATAAGCGTTGCTATCCAACGTGGAAATGCTGCCTCGGTCCTAGGAGCTCTCCCATCTAGCAAACTGTAGTATGAAATTTTAATTTGCAAATAGTTGGTAAATAGGTTGTTATTTTAGAGGTATTTATTTAATTTAGGATATTATTGTTTTCTTATTAGATTAAGTTTTATCTATTTAGTTCTGATCTTGTACTGTTTAAACTCTCCAATAAATATACTTTGAAAAAGAATCTCCAACAGTATGGTTTAAGGCAGATACGATTTGATTTCCGAAGGAAATGGTGAATAACTTCTCAAGGGCAATACGGATATGCCACAACTTTGACCATAAGCAAAGATTTTCCAGGGAGGCATGAAGTTCATTTGGTGAATTGTCATCGTAGAGGGCAAGCTAGAGTTTAGCGTCATCAGCAAATAGCTTCATCTCGGATCGTAGGCATAGCCGAGAAGATAGATCGTTTATATATATAAAAAAAAAAAGGAGTGGACCTAAGACGGTGCCCTGAGGGACACCACTATATATAGCTACGTAAAGCCAACATCACATTTCATTTCCAACAGATGCGCGTTGAGAGCGCCCAGTTAGAAAAGCCTGCAACCATGCGAGTAATTCAAAAGACTAAATATCTCCATCTGCCTAGCACTCATGCCAGCTGGAATTAACAGTGGAATGCTTTGATGCTAGCTACGGCGAAGATGTAAATAGAGAGCCCTGGTGGTACAGAGGGTTGTTTGGGAATCAGCTCTTCCATTCGGTGCTCCTGTGGTTCACTGGCAATTGGTATGACATGCAGCTGTCTCTTGCAAGGAACCCTGCGGAGAACAAAGCTGCCTCGTGGACGCTCGCCAACTGCAGCAGACAATGACCCGTCCGGTTCAGGCAGCCTGGGTTCTAGATTACAAAGAGCACTGTGTTATTATGCACGAGGAAAGTCTCTCATTCATGAGACCTCAAAGAGAATAAAGCCTCGTTGTTTGCGTCTTATGTCACCCTGCTTGTATTGAACACTCTGCCAGTCAAAACAAAACACCCCAAGGACAGAGCGTCTATGACATCAGTGATAAAGTAAACTACTTGTACCAAGGGTTCTCTCGACACAAATAGCTAAACATATGACGTCATACAGCAGAACTCAAGAAAAAGGATAAGGCGAGAAAGCGAAAATGCATGACTACAGAGAGAATGAAAATAGAATCATGGCTGGCAATGATGACCTCAAATGCTTTCTTTTTCTGATCAGTTATGGTGGTAATAGGACGCGCATGCCTTCTTCATTCATTCCAACATGAAATGAAACAATTACAAAACATAATATCTGATGATCAAATTACATAAATAATCAATAAAATGCCGTTGCTTTATTCCTCTTATTCGTAAGGATCACGGTATGCAATAGAGGCAGTCTGCACTGCATGGAGGCTGTCCGCATGAGAGGTTGTCAAAAGGAACAGGACAGACGAAGCATTCTGGATGATTTCGAGCGCACTGGACGCAGTTACAATCCGCCGCAAGCGGATTACCACAGATTGGCTTTGTTATTGTCGCTTGTGCAGCTATGACTTTGATTATTGCCTTGGGAAATCCAAAGTTACCAATTCCAATTGAGAGTATGCTATTTGTCTTACGCACAATTCTTAACTCAACTCTGGTTGGAGCAACTGGCGTGAAGATCGCATGCGCACCGCCTTGGAGTGCGTCAAAGTCACGATCACGTGACGCTTCGATTACTCCTCTTTCGCCAATCATGGCGGGCACGGCGAGATCCGTATTATACCACGCGAACACGATGAACTTTCGCGCAACTGCGTCGGATGCGAATTGTGTTAGTTCGCCGAACAGTTCGTACGTCTTTCCGGGGGCCAGTGTGATCCTCCCCAGGGAAGCTGTAAGGGGATCAGTGTTGTATGTGGATGTCGTATCCAAAGAGATTGAGCTTCCTGCTATGCTATCAACTGTATCAAATTGAATGTGATTATTAACATCGACGTCCATTTGAGATACACTGAGTTGAATGAAGATGTACTCTGCTGGTGTTGCATCTTTTCCTGGCTGTCCCTGTTGCCCCCGTGGACAAGTGCAGGGACCATTATTACTGTAGCCAGGGTTGTAATAACCGGGGTGATCTGATTCGTAATGAAGTCCCCACGTGTGACGACGCGATCGCGTGGATTGAAGGTGCTGTGCGTCGTCACTGAGCCCTGCGAAAAACACAAGATCGCAGAGAATGACGCGAATGTGGTCTAGCGGGTGAGATGTCTGACTGTCTATCAGGCGACTAGGATTTGGCTCAAATCACAACCCCTACACAATGATATTCCTTATCTCACCATACTTTAGTAATTAGTAATTAGTAAAAGATGCTCGTTCCCTCATTAGGTTCTTCCTTTTCTTTCTGCTTTCTTTGATATTATAATTATATGATCGTAATTCGTTAATCGTTCGCTAATTTTATTATAATTATGATAATTGTACAATATCTAAGGGCTATCCATCCTCTATCTGTTATTACCCTTGTTAAATGATGGTATCATCAAGATATATATATTTGCAGATCTATTGATACATGGACTGCTCTCAATCACACGACCAGAAGCTCATCGGGTCTCGTTTGTATGTACTATATTCTGGGTTTTCAGAGCGTCGCTTTGGTCATTGGTGGATGCCTTAGTCCTTATTCAAGTAATACTGCTAACATGCCAACGAGGGTTAGGCCTTACCTCCGATGAATTGCGATTGAACGAACACAAGAACGAGTCCCAGAAAAGCTGACGAAATCATTTCCATCCGAGTTAGGAGTACGTGTCCTTAGATAAAAGTGAACCAGCTAAAAATCAAGGTGATACGGAGATATGAAGAGACGATGTGATGCTGTCCTCTGTTCGACTGTATGTGGTCCCTTGGAGCTGGCAGTGGCAGTGACACAATAATGTCTGCTTGTCTGATCCATCTCAATCTATAGCCGACTGTCTGGTCATAACAGAAAAACTACACGTCGCATATAATTCCAACAGGGCGGAACAAAAACAACGCAGCAGCAGCGTAATCAGATGAATATTCTTGGATTGTTCATTTTCAAATGGATGAAGAAAGACTTGTGTTTTAGTCATTGGAATAGGTCAGCCTTTCATGAAATCGACCAACAACATTACCGATACTTCGTTTTAATAGTAAATAAATCCTTAATAGTTATCATGTACTGTAATAAATGACGATAAACTCGAGACGTGGCAAGGCTTTATCTGTTTGACAAAAAGTAATATTATTAATGGTGTATTCATTTGACGTTACCATAAATTGCAAATTGGAAATAGTGTTTAGGGAGCAACTTCAGGGGTCTGCTAGCGGTGTTAATGTTGCAATAAGAATCTGTTGCTGTAAATCAATCATTCTTAAAATAATTATGTACGAAGGCAGCCATTGTGTTGTTTGATGTCGCTCTCTGCTCGTAAACCGAATTTGTAGGATAAGTTGTTTTGCCATTTTAATCCAATGTGTTATGAATTTGGCTCTCGTCGTTCGAAAGGACTCCAAGCTTGGTCCACGTGCAAGCCAATCACAGCAAGCCTTGGGATTTTGAGCTTTCTGATTGGTCATTAATATATTAACTATGAATAAGTTAGAGTAAATACATGTTACATTTGATCACTTTTGGTGGGATATTTCGGCCTCATTCTATCTGTACAGTTGAATTCATGAATGTGTTGGAGCTTGGCGGCCATCTTCTCTTGAGCAGGATTGTGCCAAATCTGGCATCGATAAGAAAAGGTTTACTTCTGTCGCAGCATGATACCTCTTCTGAATTTTATTGATCTGAAGAATTGCGCCACACCGCGAGAGGGATGGAAAAATTCAAAAGAGAGCAAGACAATTGTCACCAAGTGCAGTCTCAATGCATTTTAGTTGTCATGGCAGTTGACCCTTTGCCCCACATGATGACGTCAGAAAATTGTTTTGTTTGAAGAGTCTTCTGCTTCGGTGTGGTCTAGCGGCTGGTGTGGCTGCCAGTCAGATATCGGTTCGACTCCGGCGACACATATTATTCGTTATGTCTTCTGTGGTTTTAATTGTTCAGGATCCTGAGGGAGACAAGCCATTGGCTGATTGGGCTACCCTCTTTAAACAGACTGACATTTAACACTGACACATTTATTAACCGTATACCCTTAGGTGCCATAACGTGACATCGTGACATATTGGTCATATCAGGGGTGGCGCCAGAAAATTCCATATGAAGGGGCTATGCTTCCCCGACGGAGGGCCTAACCAAAAAGCGTAAATTTTCTATAAACAGTGGCGTAGCCAGCTTTGAATTCTTTTTGGGCAAGCGGTTGCGCAGCAGCAGCCGCGCACTCCACACACCCCGCCGGAGGCGAACATTTTTTGGGTTGATGCTCCTGCAAGAGCACGCTAGAGTTTTCTGCACGGAAAGCGTCGGCAACAACAGAACAGCGGCTTCGAATCCAGTAAAACATTTATATAGATTCCTGATTCACTCACAGTAAGGCAGTAATATTCATATTACAGAAAAAATTACCCTCACCCCCAACCAATTTCTCACCGGATTTCGGCTTGTTTAATTTATGACTTAAAAGAGCATTGCGGGGCGACTGCCCCACTTGGCTACGCCACTGTCTATGAAATGCGTACCGAATCCGCATTTCTGAACCTCACACTACGTCGCAATTAGCTCGTCATCTGGATTTTTCCAGCACAACGACTGGTTTAAACGGGATCATGGAAGAGATTGCCACAACTACGAGCTTGATTTTGCCCGACAGAGTAGCTGCCAATTCCCCGATGGGGGGCTAGGTTTCCCCGACGGGGGGGACTACAGCCCCCCGAGCCCCCCTGTGACAATGTTTCAAATGAAGACGCCTTCTTTCAAAGAAATGTCAGTCCTTACACAATAGCCTCCTAAATGGCCGACCCGGGTAGAGAAACAGAGTGGAATGAAGCAAACAACATTCTATCAAGTGATAACACAACTAACAATTAGCCTGAAAACTTCAGGTGACATCAAAGCAGCGGCATATTTTAAACAGAGACTTGGCATCACAACTCAAAGGGAAATGCGTGTTCTGGGTACATTACCCTGCGTGGACCAGCTGGAAGACATTTTTAATTTGTAAATAGTACTTTTAAAGTGGTAATTATAGGTAAATTTGGGTTGACATTCAGTTAATTTTATTACGTAATACTGTATGTAGATAATTCTAGACAAGTTTCACCATATAAAATATCAATTTTCATTTATTTATTGTATATCATTACCTAGGATGTTTACTTGAAATAAAATTAGCCTGATCATTATAATCATCAATTTTGGAGAGTGTAGGACTGTTCCAACATGGATCAGACATGTGCGTCAATATGATGTTCCTTGAGAATAATTACTGCGAAGAGTGAAATTACAGCGATGTACCACTAGGTTTGTATTCAAAACCATCTGAGAACAGCGAGATACCCCCCAAAGAACAGAACCAAATCTAAGCGACAAAAAGAAGCTAAATTGGCAGGAGTTTGGACAGATTGACGACACGACATCAACCTACGAGGTGTTCCTTTCCAACACGTTACCTACAGCCAACATATGCACGAGGTGATAGCTAGTGACAAACGCCTTAGCAACGATGTTCATTTCCCTTCGTAGAAACGAGGCAGGTCATTTCCTAACACTACGCGACGTTCGACGCCATCTTTATCTACCGAAGCCATTCGTACGACACCACCAGATGATCCATCGCGAAACATCGCCAAGGAAACAGCTGCAAGAACGAACACACGTCAGATGGGAGTAGAATAGCAACTTCGTTAGATCAACAGTTTATACCGTCAAATTATTCGAATAGGTTCACGCTACAATGAAGGAATACTCCACTGGTGTCAAGCAACATTTCCAGTGTTACGATGGCACGTTGCCTGTACAGTGAAACCTGTCTATAACGGTCACCTTTGGGACATGAGAAAAATGACCTTTATAGATAGGTGACCTTTCTATCCAGGTTGATTTCTATAGAAAGTGTCATTTTAGGGTTACAAAAAGTGGCCTTTATACACAGGTGGCTGCTCTATAGAGGTGGCCGCTAATACAGGTTTGACTGTACCATGAAGGTAGACCAGCTAATTTAGCCTGAGATGCTGATAATTTACCATTAAAAGAGTGACTGTGTTTTGGTAAAACTGTGAGCCATCGTTGGAGCCATGACTTACCATTCAATACGAATTTAAAACATTCCTCTTTGGTCATTCCTCTCTTGTACGTCGCGTCGCAATGACCGTAGATGTACGTACTACCAGAACCTAACAAACAACAACAACTCAGAAATCAGAATCATCAGGCATTTTTTTAGATAATATTATACACGAACCTGTGTTATGCCACCAGGCAAGGAACAAATGAAAAGTGGTCTCCTAACGCAGATACAGTGAAACCTGTCTATAACGGTCATCTTTGGGACTTGAGGAAAGTGACCTTTATAGACAAGTAGCCATTCTGTCCAGGTTGATTTCTATAGAAAATGTCATTTTGGGATTACGAAGAGTGGCCTTTATACACAGGTGGCTGCTCTGTAGAGGTGGCCCCTAATACAGGTTTTACTGTAATTGTATTCTTCTCGCCTCTAAGGGAACATCAGAACGTAGTCTCGTGACGCAGATGGTTGCTTAAGACAGGTGGTTGATAAGATAGGATGTTCGATATGAAAATTTCCCGATCTGATATCAATGTCGACATAAACGTGTCATCCGATTCGATGTACCACTTTTTAACTAGTAACTACCAATATGTTCGCTAGGGTGGTTCAAAAAAAGTCGACTTTCGAAATGTTATCGGGATCAAGGCCAAAAAGTTGTGAAACAGGGTAAAAACGTTGCATGCAAAAGGAAATTCAATTCGAAGCACGTTTAGAACTCTCGAATTGAGCTTGAAGTTTTGCCCTTTTGAGCCGTTTTTCTCCGTAGTGAGCCTTCTTGCGCGACTTCCGTTTTGACCACAAATCGGGTAGAATTCGTAAAACCGCGATCATGACGCCGTTTCTGGGCTTAATTTAATTATGTTACCCTTGCTAGAAAGAGAAATAAATTGCCTTTCTTATGAATTTAATTATAGCGTGGAAAACGTATGGAAACATAACAAACCGCGCCTTCAAACTGGAAACTTTGATATATGAGCAAATTTCTGAATAAGAGTTAAAATTGGCATCGATGGAAAAAGTTGTAAGATATGACAACGGTTTCACGGGGTCTGCACATCATTTAGCTACATATTGATATCAAAACCAATTCAGTTCAAAAAGTAGTTTCGGTAGAATTGGATTAAATGCACGGCATACTAGCAATTTTCAAGCTAAAATCTGGTCTTCTGAAATGATTTTTGTGTGGTCGTCACATTTGCTTTATGGACGTAAACTTTAGACCGCTGTGTAGCTAAATGACTCAGGATTCCGGTAAGCATGTTTTTTCTTTTATTGTCCTCCGACTCCTGTGAGCTAATTTAGTTTTACATAGACCTATTCCAGAATCGCCCTTCGCGGCATCCGACTAAGGAGTCGCGGTAATCAAATTTCATGTGTGCGATCGCTTATCCAATTTCATGAAATTGTTCTCGGAAATCGATTAGAATTTCGCAGCCATCTGTTGCCATCTCGTTCCGAACTTGAAATGAACGTCCTTGGTAGTAACTGGCTAGCTGACCGTCTCACAACGCATGGAGACAACGGAAAAGACAAATAAGTTGCTATATGATGTTGTTGAACATTCGTACAGCAATCATTGCATTCCCCATGAGGCTCATAAACGGCGTTAAGGGTGATAAGCCATAACTTTGATAAGCCATAAACGGCGTCATTTTTAAGAATTTCAATTTAGAACTACGAATAAACTCAGCAGTCTAACTGGGAGCCAATAAATTTATCTGTTCCTCAATTTGTGCTCTGCTTGTTGTGTGATGTCGTTCCGATCGGCTCTTTGCCTTACAGTAGACTGTAAAGTTTGCACTGCCGAACTCGAGATAGACCGATAATTACGATTGCGACGCTTTTTCTCAGCCTATTCTAAATAATATAATGCCGTTGCTAGAAAGGTAATTGAGTTGCATTCCGCATGCAGTTTTGATAGCTTCAAATGCAAGCAAGAGTATTACAAACCGCGCCTTTAAAGTCGTAGCTTTGACTTCTGAGCGATTTTTTGAACAAAGCAGCAAATTGCCATGGACATAACTCACAGAAGAACCAGTCAATCATGGCTGGACAAAGTAAAGTGCTTCCCGTCCAGAAGGCATGTCAAATCGATCAGGAGAATCGTGTTTACTTTGTGATCGCAAAGAGGGCTAAAGTGTTGTGTACAGTTATTGGGACTATGTCGACATGAATGCGTGTGCAGCGAAGATCAAACGATGAGCGATAACGGACAAGCCGATAACGTACAGTACGCTTCAAATTTGAAGACGCGGAAAACAAACTTTACACTCAAGAGAAAGATAATGATCATTAATAATTTTGTGTACTGTACTAACGTTGTTTCTGAGCTGACTCAGATATGCTTGGACATCTTTCAATTCTCTTTCTCACGCGCTTGCAATGTTTCAGAAGGAGGGGAAAAACAGGGTATGAAATGGTCCTTAATCAGTTATCCTGCAACAATTACAATTTAACAGTCAACATTCAGAGGTCGATATCTCTGCTTTTTGTTCTCTGAATGTTATAAGCACCCTAGAAGGCTGCTTCAATGTGGTCCAGAGTGAAATAAAGGTTGAATGAGCAAACCAACGCCATGAAATTTGCAAGGAGAGTTGCCACGATGGGCCGAGAGCTTCAAATTTTAGGCTGAGTTGTCTGAAGACGCCTTGTGAAATCTGACTCTTTTCGCTGCTGAGAATGATTGACAAGGCGGTGCTTTCGCATCTGCTCGCCATCACCGCTAGTGCAGTGCAAGTCGCTATGCGGCAGAACACAAATTGATGATTCGAGAGTTCTAAACGTGCTTCGAATTGATTTTCCTTTTGCATGCAACGTTTTTACCCTATTTCACAACTTTTTTGCGTTGATCCCGGTAACATTTTGAAAGTCGACTTTTTTTTAACCACCCTAATGTTCGCATATATCAACTGTGCAATATTGTAAAAGATATCCAGTTTAATTCTATCATCTGCCACGCTGCAAATCAGCCTAGTGCAGGTGTTAGTAAAAATAGCGAGAAAATTCTCTTCGATGTTGCCATATCAGTAAATCTGGGTCGGTGTAATGTTCCACATCAAAATATCAGTGTTGATTGAAAAATGCGGATAGTGAAGGCGGAATATCGACATATCAAACATCTGTATGTTGAGACCAACTGGAATTACAGTTAATTTACCGGTACATGTTCTTAACTTCGTAGCACCACTAAATAGTCGTCATTCTATGACATAGGAATTCATTGGTAGCATTCATAACTAAGCCCCAAGCATTTGTATAGGATAGGTATGATCATTCACTGGTCGCAGTCTTGATCTGTCTTAGACCACGCTATAGATGTCCAGGGGTCCATAGGTGAGATTCATGTTGCTAATCCAGAAGGCCTATGTATCTGTGTATTACCAGGATTACAACAATAAATCCATAATGGTCACAATATTAGATAAAAAATCCTTAAGCAGAATTTATTATTGAATAATGAATACCAACAGGTCAGCAATGTCTTTTGCATGCGATGATGCCACGGAATGAAGTATGTGGCTCGGTGGTTTTATCTGTTCAGGTTGTTGATTACTTGGAATCACTATTTATATCCATCTCTTAATTAGGTGTATTCTTAATAAACAGGATTTCCTAACCTCCAATGCTGAACGGCTGACGAACCATCATGCCTCCCAACGGAACACAATAGACCTGATTGGTTGAAAACACATCCAGAACAAACATCAGAACATCACTCAGATATCATAGCTCAAAAATTGATTCTATTTATAAAAAACTAACGTGAAAGAATGGTCTGTGAGTCAATTAGGTCAGGATTGATGACTATCAAAGGCACCACCATAAAATGGAATTAAACACATGTCACAGCATAACCCCTGTAGGTTCTCAAAGTGGATATTGCAGTAGTACGCATTTGTGGATGCTATAGGATTTAAAGGGTCACCCAGCCATAGTAATACAGTATAACCTACGGCGTTGAATGAGGTGTTCCAGTTCAATGAGTCCAAGCAGCAGAATGGCATATAAAGTACATTGTTTTGTCTAAGCAGAGTTTCTAGCCCTAAATTATTTCATTTATTTGTCATTAAATGCCACTTCGGTTTATTCACAAGTGCTGTTTCAAAGTACAATAAAAATCAAATGCTAAACAGCAGGCTTAAGGGGATAAACGGGGGTGGACACACAGACGCTTAGATCGGCTTTAGCCTGATAATATACGGTACACAAAATTGCTCCAACTGCAACAGATAGTGCGCAACCTACTTGACCTCCGCTGCTTTGATCCCACCCGGCAACAATGATACCAGCAAGAGCTTCATCTCTCTTGGAATAGCATATTTGTTTAAATAAACTTGCAGCGTCGTAAACCATGGGCGGCTCTCCAAGTTCAATGCTGTTGAAAGGGCAAGAGGAAGTCAGTCATTGCACTATTTTATTCATAACGTGCTACTGTAAATGCATTTATAACTATAGTGTAACCCCATTAATATCACCTTGGTTAACACCACAACCCGCTTAATATCACTTCAGTTTGATAACAAAGCTCTGTCTGAATCAACTATTTGTACCCCCTTAATATCACGACCCGCTTATTATCACAATTTTTGAACTAGCGACGTTTCACAGTAATCGTCAACATTGGCTATGTGGCCGAGTGTTCAATATTCAACTCGGTTTTGCAAATTCAACACCAATATACCATTTGAAACTAACCATTGTTCTGCGTCTTATGGCAAATCAATTATCTGTTGAGGGAAATGTCATTTCAGCAACCGTGTTTGAAGTGGTCAAAGTATGTTTTCTTTGACTTGCATTGAATGTAGTTGGAAACATTAGTTTTCTACTTTCCTTATAGGTTATATTCCTATATATAGCCGAACACATTTTAAATCATGGTAAATTCTGTCAATTTAAATTAGGTCTTACAATGAATTTCCAAACAGGAAATGAAGCCTACCTGTGCAGCGTTAGATAATGCTTGACGTCATCAGCGATGTGTTGTGTGTCAGCGGCTGACCCAGATCGGCAACAGAATATCCTATCAGTGACTGGCGTCAGCTTGTCCGTGACTCTGTTGGCTATGTAAGCACTAAAAATCAGAAAAGGAAGTAATGCAAGCATCAAATCAATTACAAACGCTGCTTGAAATTGAAATTGCCTTGTTTTGAATAGAAGTGACCCTCAGCATGTATTCTATGTGCCTATTTTCCAAAGAAGAGTTAAACATGAATACAACATCATAAATATCTCATGGATAATGAAGAATCTTGCATTCATGAGGCGATTGTATTCTGCCTAGCAGGCTACCAGACTGGAATCTTTGTATTTTGCGCGGTGGAGAAAAATTTCCGAAATATTTTGCGCAGTTGGCCTCTCGTGAGTCTCGTTGATCATGATGGGACAAAAATGCGCAGTCCGGCAGCGGTTATCAGCTTGAATGCGGACAAAGCCTGTTTTTCTGATGAAAATGTCTGCAGCTGAGATCAATTCTCAGAATCTGCGCGGCTGCGGATCCAGCAGGCCAGATTTGCCCGGCGGATATCTCCACAGCGCAGTGCATAAGCCATAAATTCCAGTTCAGGCAGGCTACGTCCCAGACTGCAGAGTATGGCACATCTCGCCGAGATCTCGGGTGCACAGAGGCTAAAATATTCGGGTGCAAGTGCACAAAATGCTGGAAAAGATATTGAAGTGCACACTTTAGGTGCACCAATGAACAAAATTTCAGCTAAAATGCATCTTGGCAGCTGTTTTTTTAAAAGAATTTCTGTGTACACATCGAAAATGAAGAGCAACACACACTATTTTTTGTTGTGCAGCTAAATCTCAAGTGCGTAAAATTCTAGAAGTCGAAAGATCTCGGGTGCACACTTGCCACGCTCTGCAGTCTGGGCTACGTCTACCCACCCCGTCGTTGTGCGAGAGTCTGCTCCAAGAACCACTCCACCATCGTATTCCACCGCCATGATTGTAGTCTAAAGCAAAATACAGAGCAAAATTTGAATAGGAAAAACTAAAAATCAAGTAAAATTAACGAGTTGAATATTTGGTTCTGGGCAGGAGGATGCTTTCGGGGCAGCAGACTACTAGTTGCAAATATGATGCCACGGGAGGTTGTAGTATGATGTGCTATAAAGAATGAATAATTTACCCCGGTAAGATGTTCTCCATTGTACCAGTCAGGAATGATATCGCTCGCATTGCAGCTGGCAAAGTTGGGAACAGAAGAAAATCCAGACACGGCCGCCATCTTGCTTCTTTGCTGACTAACTGCAACTTCTCGTTTCCATACATCAAATCAGAGCCTCCATTTGGTGATTGTATTGATCGGATGATGATCCTGTTATGCGTTATGTACTGTATAACAAGTTAACAACACGAGCGATCAATAATAGATGATGATGATAATAGGTTAATCATCTGTAGAGATGGCGCCAGCTTGAGCTGCTCTCCCCTGAAGGAGGAGCTTAGTAACGTTTACAACTTAACGTTTACTATCGTCTTAGGCTCTATATACAGTACAGTAAATGCAAGTTCTTCTTGCCTGTACTTGCCTGTCAAATGTATATCTGTATTTTTCAACATCTTTGACAAACAAATAAAATAAAAAATAAAAAGACTTTAAATTAATAATTATTGCTGAGAAACGTGCAAGTGATTATTACATACACTGTGCCCTTATATCACCAACAAAAGACACATTCTCCGACGGAGGGGGCTGAATTTCCACGATAGGGGGCTACAGCTCCATCGTTGCCCCTCACTGGTACTACCCCTGAAATGTCTCTTTGGTCGGATTGTCGGCGCGGAGTAGCTTTAGCTGGTAAAGAAGGAGCGTGCACATCCAGCAGTATTAAAAACAAAACCTGTTGAAGGACGGAGGAGCTCCTTCAGAACCAAAGCCAAAGGTCATCCATATTTACAGAGGAGTTCGTCAGACGTTCTCGCAACCTTCTCTACATTCGATATAGATGTATTTCTGTATAGCGTCAACTTTTCTCATTTTCGATCTTATCTTTGGACAGTTTGCAGGCATCATCATTTATATTTTCAATTCATCATTTATATTTTCAATTTTTCATTTATATTTTTCGCCGTATATTTGACTTATTATGTTTATTAAAATAAGCCTATATTTATTGCATGCTTCTTCATGCATATGCCCGCACAAAATATCCTTTTGCTTACCGGGTTCCACAGCAGTAATATGCCGTGAATGTATTGACTCTGTCAACAGCGATGCGTCATGCATACTGACTGACGCAATGGTGGAGGGGAAGGAAGGGGGGTTGGACGCAGCACTCGTATGACTCTTGCGCCACTGCCTCGACAACTACTGTTCAATTCCCAACAAAACCCTGACCCTTAGTCACTGTTTCAGCTGAATCCTTCCTCCTCAATGGACTCTGTGCTGCAACCTCACCACCTTGCACTCCAAGCAATCCTCGGTCAGGCTCCGGGTCCAGCAACACAATCATATCGTGCAGCCAACTCTCAGCGTCCCATCTACCTTTTTGAGTCCGCCAAAGACGCATATGAAACAGCTGACGAAAGAGCTTGCCGTTGGGCAGCAACAATGAAGCAACAAAACTGATAGCTCATCAGGGGCCTTATTAATGGACTCGGACTAAAGCATAAGTCCAGGACTAAATCTCGAGTTCCATATACAGATTTTAACAATTTAGTTCAAACTTAATGTTTAGTCCTGGACTACGCTTTATTCTTGGCCCAAGCTCTCTTGGCTTTTTCCTCAGTGAGGGTTCTACAACACTATAACACCAAAGGTCGTCGATCTAAAGGACCGCTTATATCATCATTATTATTATCATTACATCAAAGCTGCTTCGTTACCAAAATCAAGTCATTTCAGATGAACACTCTTGTTTTTGTCGGTTTTGGCAACAAATATTGCCTAAGTTGAATAATATGCCGCTTTCCTCTCGAAGATTATCAAAATATTGTATTGATGATACGAAAGGCTCACTGATGAAATCAAGAAAGAAGATCAATGATATTAACAAAACAAATCACAAATATTAAAGAAACGATACGCTTCTAATGGCTAATTCTTCATTGTCATATGCCGATAAAAGATCATTGTAAAATGGAAGTGTAAGTCTTTCCAAAAGCATTATCTAATGTTTAACAGTCTCTCAATTCGCTTGATGTAAGTTCAACCAAGTTGCTAAAACTGCACTCAGTGAAATAAATGAAGTATTGAGCATTCAATTCAGCTTCTCTTCTTGTTATCCGCTGGCTGCGGTTATCTAGGGAAGCTCACGGGCAGTGACGCGTAAAATTCTAGCATTTGTTGTTGCCACGGTAACCGCGTTCACTCGGGTTTCTGGTCATGTGACACGCGTACACCGCCCATCTCCAGAATACTGCGATCTGGATTGTCGTGCCAGTCCCCTGGGTGTTTCACCTGTAAATAAGGATTGCATCATCATCACACGAGGAAGTTGAGAACTTGAATCATATCAACCTCATTCATCACACAAGTTACACTAAACACACCAGCCATGTGAAACTGCTTTCAATCATAGTTACTTTTACTCGATGCGATATACAGTACAATAAAATCATCGTGTATCCTATATAAGCTGTGTCTCACGACATAGAGCTCGGGAAGTAACTACCATACATTGCAAAAAAATGTTGTTCCCATTTTAAAAACAAAACTTCTTATTTCAAGAAATATTATTCTTAAGTCTAGTAAAAAAAAACGTCCACGCTGTAAGCCACAAATTGCTAGGTCAAGTATGAATATTGCCATTGTTTTTCCACAGACCAAGTCTAATTTTAAGTAAATTAATACTTGAAACAAGTAAACAATTCTTGCCTAGAAAATGTTTTTTTAGTGTAAATATGTGCTCCTTAGAACTTTGCCATTTCTCCATGCCGTGGGATCAACCCTCAACTATGTCTCAACGCAACATTAGGGTTGATTGGATATACAAGAAAATTAAACTAGACCTAATGAATAATTGCTAAAGCACATAAATGTAAATTTGATTATTTTAATATAATTATATGTCGGTGCGCCTCTTTCAAGATTGTGAGCGTAAATTACATACATACAATTAACGATGTGTTAGGTTTTCTGAAATTCAAATAAATCTAAGTTCCATTCGTCGAAACTGCAGTAAAATACGAATACAATTTCTAGGCTTGTTCGGCAAAAGTTTGGCAAGTACACCAAGACAAAGCAATCAAAAAATAGATCCATGCACACGCGACTACGGCGATCAATCAGATGACGAGAAACCACTCGATGTATCACGTGTTCACCTTCTTGCGCTTCTCGGCCTCTTTTGCTTCCCATTGCTTCTGATTTTGCTGTTGAAGAACGGCTGTCGTTCCACCACAACCCCACACCTAAAACAATTAGAAAACACACAAAACACAGCTTTCAAACGTAAAGTTGCTGCACACGACTCAGGCACGAATCATGATGTGAATGCTCCTGGCAAAAGTAATAACGCGTTGTTCGTCAGTCATTGCCTACTTCATGAAAACAAGTTATTCAGTAACTAAATATCCAAAATGTCAACATGAATGGCATTGTCTGTATAGCTCTACTCTCCTTGTCAAGTAAAGTAACGGAGCGCTCTTGAAGGATTTAATCCAACAGACGGCCTCTAAAAATTTAACGATCTGTCTCTTGAGTAAGTTCGGTCAAACATCCAGAATCAAGCGAGTCTTTCTAAATACAAGGTGCCTTGAGGCGAACAATTACCCTCTCAATTTAACAAACGAATAGACCATTTAGTTGGGGTGGTCGCTCACGGCAGATGGTCTCTCAAGACAAGTGGCCGCTGAAGACAGGTGGTCTCTTAAGACAGATGGTCTCTCAAGACAAGTGACCGCTGAAGACAGGTAGTCTCTTAAGACAGGTGGTCTCTCAAGACATGTGGTCGCTCAAGACAGGTGGTCTATCAAGACAGGTGGTCTCTTTTAGGACAGCTGGTCTCTCGAGACAGGTAGGACTGTGTGCCGTAAGCAGCTACTTTGTTAGCTAGCTATAAATGAATGTAGCCGATATATCTGAAGATGTGACATTTTGAAGGACGCTTATTTACCTCCACTTTGATGATCTCATCTGAAGAATGACCTTTGTAGATCATCTTTGCTTCATTCAAATCGGAATCAATCTCAATCTTGGCTGGTTTTCCATCCCCAAGATGAAGTCCCTTGGCTATGCTGCGACCATGTTCCTTCAAGTAGAAGATCTTCGCACCGGCTAAACATCAAAACACACGTTATACAACCAAAAATAAGTAACGACAATACAATTCAATAAAGACGATATTACTATAAAAATAGAATGTACAATTAGGCTAAGTTCTGTTGAAATTGAGAGCCATTAAAAACGACAAAAGTATTTATCTGCGGTCATGGTTGCTGACACTAATGCCCACTGGTAGCAGAAGCGGCCCCGGCCGGCCGCGAACTCGCTTAATTGATGGCCTCCGACGGTGGAATGATCTACCTACCGCCACACTTATACTACAGAAGGCCAACCTCGAACCCCTCCACCCCATCACCTCTCAACGTCACCCAATGACGCTCAGAGCGGGCGAATACAACATGGTCGCCACGAGCTGGCAACAATGTCGGCTCACGATGAAATTCATCATCATGATGATTGTAAAGCAATTAGTATCTTTCCCAACTTACTTTTGTTTCTACTTAAGTAATTACTTTTCAGTTTCCGACTCCATTTTGATCGTGGACACTTTTAACACACAATAATTATGTTTCATTCAAATAGTAACAACACAATCCACAGCAGACCACTCTAAAAGTTTATAAGGATGTTAGCTGAGAGGTGTATAGACAAATCTTGCTAAATTTCTCAAAAATAATCAAGGAAAAATTATTCCATTTTTTAATGCTAACATCGGAGAAAGTAACTTTGAACGTAACTGTAACTAGTTATTTTTCCTCTTGAAAGTTACTCTTAGAGAAAAGCAGAGCTGCAAAATTACTTCAAGTGCAGAAATTGATTGCTCATAAAATTACTGACCCAAGAAACTAATCAATTACTGACAAAGATTACCAGGCACGGAAAATAATTAATTAAGCGTTTCTTATGTTTCTTTACCTGAGATTGCTTCATATTTTGGGTACAATTCAACCACTTGGCAATAAGCGCCACCAAAGTTCTCAGGAGAATCACTTCAAAGAGAAAATGAAACAGAGAATTCTGAGACATTCCTAGCAAAATAAAAAGGTGACTATGTTAACAGGATTTGCAACATTAATTAATGGGCTTGCGTTTCTTATGCAGCAGATAACCCAAGGCCCCATGCATTGAAGACGGTCTTTGTGGTTTCAGGGGGCACCATGTACACATGATGGAATGGCGAAGGGGGATGTTTCCCAGGGCTGTAAATACTAACTACAAAATTAACGCGTTACTCGTACTCATTTCTTGTTCAGCAATTTTGACTGGTAATTAATTACTTTTTTGAGTAACGCATTACATCAGCAAATTACAAATTACTATCATGTATTATTATCGTTTATTATTATATTATTATTTTGTAAATTACTTTCCTTTTCAAGTAAGTTTTAGTTAGTAATTAATTACTTTTTATTTCAAGTAATTTACACCAGGAATTAATTACTTTCCAATCCAAGTAATTTTGGTAGTAATTAATTACTGATGTATGTTTACAGCCTTGGTGTTTTCCTAAGGGGAGCCGCAATCAACTTATGCAAGTCTGTCTGACTGGGCTATCATCCTTTGTGGGTGCCACCACCATGCTGGAGCACAAGACTGTGGGACTAAGTGATATAACAGAAGGTTTTGTGCTGTCCGTGTTAGTCAGGTGTCAATTTAGAAGAGGTGCAAGCCTACTGGATTTCTGGAATGAGAGAACCGCAAAGTGTCCTTTTACTGGAGCTGTCTGTAGCATCTCCAAAACAGAGTGCGCAAGGCTTTTATATGCACGATATTTACAGGGAAGAGGCTGGCATGTAAACAAGACTGCTTTGGTAACCTCAAGTACATGTCAAGAGGTTTTCGCTAAGGCATGTTTCATTTTACATAGTAATCCGCAGATTGTTTTCTGAGGCTTACTGATGACATTGCCACGATAGTTAAGTTTTAACCCGTTTGTCAATATGGTACACAAAGGCTTATTTACGTACATTCACTTGCTAACTTCTGATGATGTGTGTGTTTCCTTGTCTGATGTAACTAACCGTAATTTGTGGAAAAAGTCGGTTGATGCATGTGTTGCAAAGAAGAGGAACGGGCTGTTCAGACGAACAGTACTGTCCCAAAACCAAAAAACACAAAGGCTCACGGTCTGCATAGGACAGCCTTACCAGACACTTGAACAGACAGCTATAGTTTGAAATGAGATAATTGACAAGAACTGATTGATCTTTCAAGAGATCCCAAGTTATACAGACTCATTGGACGAGGACTTACACCCATGGCTCGTCAAGTGCAGCAGCAACAACAACACCACTCTTGAATCCAATTAGTGTCACCATGGGACTCTTGTAGCCAAAGCATTTGTGCTTCAGCCTGAAAACAAATCAAAATACAATTTCATAATATTCTGTGAACATAAATTATACGAAGTGGATATTCGTCCGGTAACCGGAATAGTTGTTGCTCGCGCTATTCGTCCGGTAATTGTTC
>OFHS01002641.1:0-14067 GCA_900245855.1 Calvadosia cruxmelitensis | reverse complement strand
TACTTCAAATCGTATTTGTATGTAATTAACATTGTTTTGATGGTCGAATAAAAAAATCTATCTATCTATTTAATTTACAGAATAATATGAACGGGATTAAAAGGAGTCTTTTGAGGTGGAATAAGCGGAAATTGCAACCTAGGTGATTATTGTTTGTTAGGAGCATGCATTGACGGCTTCATTGAAGAAGCAAATCCTCTAGAGATTTAAGACCATGTATATTCCAAATGCGGGTTTGGCTGTGTGAAAAATGGTTTCCTGGATGCCATACACTGACTGCTATATGTCAATTATTAGGTGTTCTCGAGACGTGCCTACTCACAAATAATGCAGGCTCGACTGTACAAATGATTGTTTCGTTTGTTTTCTCAACTTAATTCACATTAATTTGCAAATAAATTGCAGGTAAAGAATGTATAAAAGACCAAATTAATATACATGATGCATCAATGGGAATTTGCAAGGAATGGCTATAATATCTGCTATAATATCTATGTAATACCCTTCTAATTGCTTTGTTTGTTTGTGGTTCTTAAGTGAATTGATCTTGTAATGACGTTAGACGGGTGGCTGTTGTGTAGAGCTGCAATTTCCTTGTTAGGCATCACTTGTGACAAGTGATGGAGAGCTATTGAAAGATTCAGCTTTGGGAATACGCGTCTTTGGATTTCAAACTCACACACAGCTGGATATTGACTCGTTTTTGAACTTCTTGGACCTCGTCAAATTGGAGGTAAATTTGCAATTGCTATAGGGCCTAAGGATTTGATTTGTCATCTACAGTCCAGATAGGTTTTTATGCAGTTAAAAGTTCATTCTTGTTTGCGTTTGCTAACGGTTACAGATGTCTTTGCTTCAAATGCATTCAACCATACTCATTTGCATGAGGGTAATCTCAAAATGAATCTCGACAGTGCCCCTTTATTTGAGCGTTGTTTAAAGGTTTAGTTGCCTTTTTTAAGTTGTATAGAAAATTGAAAGCAAGTGGTAACCAGGCATAGCGTAGCTGCCTTGGGCAGTTCTTTCTTAGAGAAAATTAACAAAGTAAATAGAAGATGTTAAAAACTGTAGATTTGTAATTTATCCTAATCCAACTGTGAAGCCTGTTCAGCTACACTCGGCTACTAGGAGACTGATTTGTCCGACGAAATCTCAATTCCTTATGTGCTGTTCCATCTTTTAAGTCAAGATGATGCTTTTTATGTATTTGTCAGCTGAAAACAAATGGGTTTTCTGTCCAGGTTGATTTCTATAGAAGTGTCACTTAGACAAATCTATAGAGGTGACAGCCAATACAGGTTTGACTGTACCATGCTGTCAATCTGTAATTCGCCACTATGACTTGTCTTCTGTTTCAGGCAAAGCTGTTTACAATTCCAATCAAGTCACGCTACCTCTGGGGTCTCATTATTCTTGCATCACAGACTGTGATTTTGGTCTTTCAAACTGGAGCTCTTGTTGGTCAAAACAAATGGTTTTAAAGATGGAAGGTTGTATAGCGAGACGTTACCCATGTGTCTCATTGCAGTGCAAATGGACAAGATTCCTAGAATAAATTGGTTCGTCTTCTGGCCGACAGAACGTAATCAGAAAATTATTACTCCCTCCAAATGGATGAAATTCGTAAAATAAATATGTTTATCTTCTGGCCACCAGAACGCAATGGATGAGTTATCTAGAACATTTCTGGCTGTCTTCTGGCCGGCGCAACACTATCCGAAAATTATTCTTCCAGATGTATGTACAAAGTAGGTTGCGTACAAAGAGGCTGTAGCATAATAGCTTTGCTAACGTGAAATATCAAACGAACAGTGACAGCTTGACGAATGACAAGCGGACAATGACGACAAGAGAAATCACGAACAGTCACCATCATGCACCTTCACTCATGCAAAGATGCTCTTTCAAAGAAAATACTAGATTTCTATAGTAATACTTAAATTGTGTTATAGATCTAAAAAATGTCAATATTCAGGAATATTTTGATACTAATTAATAAATATTTGTACCGCTTTAATGATCTACGCGTTTTGTTTTCTTGGTCTGTCAGTGTTTTGTACAACATATGCATTTCAAATATTATCCTAGCAAATGGTTTAAAGGACTTGTTTGATAAACAATATATAAAGCAAATATGGATAAAACAAGTACTCCAAGAAGGTAACGAGACTTCATTGGGATCGCGAATAATTTGGTCTGCAAGAGAAAAAATAGAATCTTAGACGTTTTAAAGTCAAACCTGTATTAACGGCCACCTCTATAGAGCAGCCACATGTGAATGAAGGCCACTCTTCATAAACCCGAAAAGACATTTTCTATAGTAATCAACCTGGACAAAAAGGCCACCTGTCTATAAAGGTCATTTTCCTAAGGTGACCTTTGTAGACAAGTTTGACTGTATAACAGTCACCTTCGGATCTCAGAGAAATGGCAGGTGGCCTTTCTGTCCAGGTTGATTTCTATAAAATGTGTTATTTTGGGGTTATGAAGTGTGGACTTTATAGACAGGTGGCTACTCTATAGAAGTGGCCGCTAATACAAGTTTGACTATATTCCCCATTAGATAATGTCTCACTTTTGCTTATAACATTCAGTGTTTAACTTGTTCGACTGTAGAAACAAAAAAACTTAGCTAATTAGTCGTTTATCTTATGTAATTAGGAGGGTCGTTTTGCTAGCCCTTATACAATGCAACTGTTAAAATCATCTTGGTTACTAGTTAATGCAGTGAAACCTGTCTATAATGGTCACCTTTGGGACCTGAGAAAAATGACCTTTATAGACAGGTGGCCATTCTGTCAAGGATGATTTCTATAAAAAGTGTCATTTGGTTATGAAGAGTGGCCTTTATACACAGGTGGCTGCTCTATAGAGGTGGTAGCTAATACATGTCTGACTGTATCGCAATCCCCTTAATATCACTTTAATTTGAGAAACATGCTATATTGCTCTGTCAGAATCGACTATTCGTACCCACTTAATATCACAACCTATTATCGCGATTTCTGGTTGGAAAACCATAGTGAAATTAACAAGGTTGCGCTGTATTGCTAATAATGTTGAGTCTCAAAAGTTATATCGTGTGAAACAACGAAACTTTACAAGATTGTCTGATGGAAGGAAGATCAAGTCCTACCTCAATTTTAATAAGACTAAAGAAGTTGATGAAGGAGTCTATTTCCATCTGGCTGCTATTCTGATATCCGTATGCACGCATCGAGAGAAGATTGATTTTCATTGTTGCCCCTGTGGCAGTAACACGACACGCCTAAGAACGATAACAAATATTACAAAATTTAAACAAAGTCACCATTAACCTCTGTCCTGTTCGTAAAACTATTTAAATGAAGACTTGAAGTCGCTTCATCAATTGCTGATTGGTTGCTTGGTGAGGACTAACTATCTGATTGGTTATGTGTTGCTACTTTTGTCTTGTTTCGAAAACGTGTATACACGTCAATAGCAGGACAAGGGTTAATAACACGCTTTCTCGCAAAGAAATTATTCACAGCATGTAACATCAGCTTACCTGGGTCAGGGAGAATAAAAGCACTAGAAAACCCTGTGTGATATTTCCAATCCGGTAGCCCCATGTGTAGAATGGACGGTCAATTGTTCTAAACATTCTTCCTGCGACTGGAAATAGAAAGCAAAATATTTTATTAATTATGTTAAGATGGTTTATCATAAGTACTTTACAAATAGCTTGTATATTTCTGATCAGGTGATCAAGAAAGCGTGACAAATAGAATGTTGCCTTAGCATAATTGTAACTACAGTGAAACCTCGTTAATATCACTACGATTTTCCATTAAAAAATCGTGATAATAAGCGGGTCGTGATATTAAGCGGGTACAAATAGTTGATTTAGACAGAACTTGGTTCTTAAACTGAAGTGATATTAAGCGGGCTGTGATATTAACCGAGGTGATATTAACGGGGTTACACTGTACCGGTACTTCAGTAGGTGAGAAAAATTCCAGACTTTGCGTGAGTAATGGCAGTGATCTTTCGCTGGCTATACATTCATGAGACCTGAGTATTGGATTATATGACGGCAACACTGCACCGAATATAATGTACTTGCTTTTGTGCTAGCCTCGTATTCAAGTAAACCTTACAATTAATTCGACTCGAACAAGACAGCAATAGAGAAACGTTGTGCGAGTGATTCAGTTGAGCTGAGAGCTAATCTTGTATTATTAAATGCGACATTGGCTTATATAGGTAAAATGTACATGAAATAGAGGTTACATGGAAAATAGACTTTACTTGAGTACGAGGCTAGCACACTTTGCAAATCAAACCTTGCTTCACTGACCAACATAATATTAATGCAGATCTACCTTCAGAGAATGTCCAACAGCTTGTATAATAAAATATGTAAATAAACCAAAAGTTATCGGAAGCAATCATCATCATAATCTAATACGGTACTATAGACCTTTTTCACAAGCTACCATTATGGGTAAAACCAGTGCATTGTGGGGCAAGTCGAGTGCCTGAAGTCGCAAAGAAGCTAGATTTCTGACCCAGAATATGGACAAAAATCATGTGTTCAAGCAAAGTAGAGCAGCTTCAGGAAATCTGCATCAGTATCAAATCCAACTTTCTCCATATTCCGAAATCAGAAACATCAACCTTCCCCATAATGCACTTGCTTTTTCCAAAATGGTAGCTTGTGAAAATGGTCTATCGCGGGAATAGTTGTTCTTTCTCTTGTTAGCAATCGGCAATGGAGCATCTACAAAATCTCAAACAAAAATGTTAACCTGATCACTGAGCGTCTAATATACCATTGAATGTGTTCACTGTTCAGTCTTTCAGCAGCTGAACGGAAACTTACCGACAATGATTGTCAAACCAATTGCAAAGACAATGAATGACGCACTCCAGCCAAGCAAGCTGTTGAGTCGTTGAAGATTCGCTTTGACGTCCAACAGTTTCTGAAAATATTTTGATCAAATTAGATCAGTTAAGGCATCAAGGGAAGTAATAATTTGAAGGTGGAATTGTTAGGTAAACTCACTTCAGATTCGATTATGAAGCCTCTAAAGGCATAGGTTGTATTTCAAGTTTGTAGGAATATTCCAACAGATTAAACTCATCACCATAGATAAGTTGTTTTGGCATTGGTGCTTGGTTTGGTGGGAGCTGCGTACAAGCGAATAGCAGAAATTGGTTTAGTGGGGCTGCTTCCCCACGAATGGCAGTAGTCGAGATAGCAAACCTGTCGCCACAACCAAGCACCAGTCACACTGCTAAGTCAGTGGAATTCTTATGATTACCTGCTAATAAATTTGAGGGAGAGGGAGGGTGGGGAAATTCCTAGCGTCCCAGCCATATTTATCGTGGTGCAAAGTCTAGTGTTGCGTGCGATTTGCAGCCACTGCACATGAATATTCCAAAAGATTCTATTTTTTCATGTTTTACCAATGTTTTACTGTCCCTTGCTTAGCACAAAAGACATGCAAGTCAGTATTGTCTCGAAACGAAAGCTAGCAGTCTTTTAAGTGAAGAATGTAGTTGAACGTAATTTAAATGAGGTTAAACTCGCACCATAGTGTCTGCGGGCCATGAGGTCATGATGGAGGCTTGTGTGATTGTGGCACAGCTGGCTGTCTCAGGTATGTCATCAGAGAGTGTATTCTTGCGGTAGGTCTGATTGCTACGTGCATTGCCTGGATGACAATCATAGTCGCTGCTCTGGAGGATCCCGACAATTTATTTTATCAGAATCAGTGCATGGGCTGTAAGTAGAACACTAGGCCTTGCACCACAGTAGATATGGTTCAGATGTGAGGAACTTCCCACTCCGTCCCTCCTTTAAATCCGTTAGTAGGTAACCACAGGCATTCCACTGACTTAGCAATGTGGCTGGTGCTTGATTCTGGTGACGGGTTTGCAATCTCAACTACTGCCATTCCCGGGAAAGCAGCTCCTACCAAATGCCAAAACAACTTATCTGTTGTGATGAGTTAAATTCATGCTACAATTCATGTTAAAACATTAGCAGAATTTTAGAAACTAGTATTAAAAATAACCGCATTTGCTAAAAGAGCCTGTGGGCAATCATGAACAAAGAATTAGCTATTACAGCGAAACCTGCCTATAACAGTCACCTGAGCTGGAAACTTAGAAAAGTGATATTTTACAGATAGGTGACATTTTTATCCAGGTTGATTTCTATAGAACGTATCATTTGGGGATTAAGAAGAGTTGCCTTTATCCACAGGTGGCTGCTCTATAGAGGTGGGCGCTATTATAGGTTTGACTCTACCACTGTATTCTGAAACCCATGATGACTACATTTTGTCAATTTAATTGTTCTCTTTGGTGTCACCTTAACAGCATCCTTGAGGTCCATTGTCTTCTCAGAAAGAGCGCTTTCGATGTGTTTTAAGTAGAATATTAACAATTGACATTGTCCTCCGTAATTGATGACGACTGACACATTGACGCAATTGATGGTGAACTGACCAAGTACAAGGAATATCGCAAAGACGACTCTTAGTCTGTATAATAAAATGAAAAGAAGCATTGCTATATGTCAGCAGCTGTTGTAGAGGTCAATTGGCTACCAACATGGTCAAAGAACCCTACGGTGGCACAATAAACGTAATCTTCGATATCGTTGTTGTAGCTTGTAAACAATTTGTCCCTTTTTATTCAATATGTATAATTAATCTAGCACATAATTGCAACTTTATTCTGACTAGTTAATCGCCATGTATAAATTATCAAAGATTTGTCAATTAGTGAGATTCATAATGCAAAATCAGTTTAGAATCTCTTACGAATAACGATAACGATCAAATTTATTATACAGACCTACAGCTACTTAATGATATTTCGACTTACCGGTATGTGATATTTCCGATTACCATGTATTAATTTAGAAACAATTGTCTATAAATTTGATTTAATTTAATTAACTACTTCTTCTGGTCAAGCAACTAGTACAGTCAACTCCGCCAATACCGGTTCCACCATTACCGGATTTCGTCAATAGCGGTGAATTTTTGAAGTCCCAATGATTGTTACGGTCTGCCTTTGCTAAATATATTCGCCAATACCGGTGTCGCTAATAACGGTTTTTCGTCTATTTTGGTTTTTATTTCTGGCCCCAGACTACACCTAATTTGCAATTATCGGTTTTTGGGTCCCTCCACATCAGTTTGCATGATATTGATTCAGCTTCGAGGTCATCAACGCGTATTCTGTCATCTCCTTGTACATTGACAGTCATGCTTCCGTTGCAGAAAGCAGCATGATAAAGCTGATGGCATTACAGGGCGAAATTGAGTCTGTGGCTCATTCGTCTCTCCGATAGAAAACTCTGGCGTCGTAGTTCGATCGTAACTAACAATTGTGCAATAACAATCTAATGTATTAGCTGATTTCTGCTGCTATATGTTATGATAAAACAAAGGATTACGTCTTACGTCATTTTCATTGTTTTGCCTATACCGGATTTCGCCAATAACGGTTAAATTTGGACCGTCCCCAATTATTGGCGGAGTTGACTGTAACTAATTATTTTGACTTTGAAGATGAGTAGCTTTGAAAGTAACTAGTTCCTTTCCATACAATATAACTGGAACTGTAACTAGTTATTTTTATAAAGTAACTGACCTGTGCTACAACCATATATTTTAATTCCCCAATGACTTACACAGGATATGAAGCCGGCACTGCAGTGACAGCTGACATGCCGTACGTAAAGATCATNTCAGAATTGTCATCAATGAGCCAAACAAAAGCCACGCAATGCCAATGAAAATGAAACACCTGTGAAATAATGAAATAAAACTTCAGATGAATACGCCAATTGGCCACTTTATGAGTCAAAAGGCAAACAGTTCTTCGAAGGATTCAATTGTTTTAACGTTTTATTCAGAAATCATTGTGCTACTGCTCAAGTCAATACAACAAGAGCCAAGAAACTGAGCGAAAAACACAGAATTTGGTATTTCCATTTTACCTCGCAGGCATACCTTTCAAAACGTTAGCACAATGTTTTTCACAAATCACAAAAAGGAAATTCCAGGTTAGATTTTGTGTTTAATGTGCACATACTGAATTCCTTCTTTATCAAAACATAGAGTCATGATTTTACCTATGCTTACAGCGAACTCTGTAATTTCAGTAATAGCTGCATATAAAACTAATTGCAGCCATCACACCAGTGATCTTTGACGATTATTATTAGAAATGGACGAAGTTCAATTTAAAATCGGTTTTCCCGAAATTCGGTGCCAAAATTCGAAATAGAATTGGAAGTAGAAATAGAAAAATCAAAGCTGAAATATCTCCTCTGCAAATTATTATTTTAAAACAGAACTTCATATTTTCTTTGTCAATCCAATGACAAAATAAAGTTTTGATAGTTTTCTGTTGCCGTGTAGGGCTGGGTACTGGAGAAATTGTAAGGGAAATGAACACGCGTGTCATAAAAGTGGCTTCAGTTGCTTACAGGCTTGTTTTCTCTCCGATAATTGTTCTCTTAAAGGTAAAGGAAATCAAAAATGTTCGAATTCGAATTNTCGTTTTCCGAATTTTAACATTTGAAATTCGAAATTGAAATCGAAAATTTCTAATACTGGACTTCGTTCTATCTCTAATTATTATTCTCTCTTTCTCTTATAGTTGCTTTTATAACTTGCAATTTCTCAATGTTTAACCTTTCTTTTGCCTTCTATCCATTTCATACACAATACAACCTTGTGTAGTAAACTTTCAGTAAAATATTTAGGACATCCAAAAAGCAAGCGCACATGTGCTTATGGGATGTTCCTGATCAAGTAAATAATTTTTGTTTGTTACATCACTCAGCCTGTATCTGAATACTATTACAGTGATACCTGTCTATAACGGTCACCTTTGGTACTCGACTAAAATGACCTTTATAGACAGGTGGCCTTTCTGTGCAGGTTGATTTCTACTTGGATTTCTATATAAAGTGTCATTATGGGGTTATGAAGAGTGGCCTTATAATACAGGCAACTGCTCTGTAGAGGTGGCCGTCAATACAGGCTTGACTGTACAGTGAAACCTGTCTATAACGGTGTCACCTCTGACGGCTATACAGTCANTCGTTTTCCGAATTTTAACATTTGAAATTCGAAATTGAAATCGAAAATTTCTAATACTGGACTTCGTCCTATCTCTAATTATTATTCTCTCTTTCTCTTATAGTTGCTTTTATAACTTGCAATTTCCAATGTTTAACCTTTCTTTTGCCTTCTATCCATTTCAAACACAATACAACCTTGTGTAGTAAACTTTCAGTAAAATATTTAGGACATCCAAAAAGCAAGCGCACATGTGCTTATGGGATGTTCCTGATCAAGTAAATAATTTTTGTTTGTTACATCACTCAGCCCGTATCTGAATACTATTACAGTGATACCTGTCTATAGCGGTCACCTTTGGTACTCGACAAAAATGACCTTTATAGACAGGTGGCCTTTCTGTGCAGGTTGATTTCTACTTGGAATTCTATATAAAGTGTCATTATGGGGTTATGAAGAGTGGCCTTATAATACAGGCAACTGCTCTGTAGAGGTGGCCGTCAATACAGGTTTGACTGTACAGTGAAACCTGTCTATAACGGTCACCTCTGACCGCTATACAGTCAAACCTGCCTATAATGGTCACATTTGGGACCTGAGGAAAATGACCTTTATAGACAGGTGGCCTTTCTGTCCAGGTTGATTTCTATCAAAAGTGTCATTTTGGAGTTCTGAAGAGTGGCCTTTATACACAGGTGGCTGCTCTATAGAGGTGGCCGCTAATAAAGGTTTGACTGTATCATAATCAAATATGCAATCAATCTATATATATACATTATGAATGTCACCTGACCTGAGGCGTTTTGTGATGCGATGTGGATGTGAACTTTGCAAGTAGACCTGAGAAATGCAAAGACTCATTATACAACAAACAGCATTAACCCTTGGCCTGCTATTGACATGTATATACGTTTTCGAAATAAGTCAAAAGTAGCATCACACAACCAATTAGATAGTTAGTTCCTAGTGATCAACCAATCAGCAATCGATACAGCGACTTCAAGTCTTCATTGAACTAGTTTTACGAGCAGGACAGGGTTAAAAGAAGCTTCAAAACACATCAGGGTTTTAATTTCATGTTACTGAGTGACGAATTTATCAAACAATTTTGAAGTTAGCCGTAGGGAGTTGATGTGGAAATTGAAGTGGATTGACGGTCTTAAAAGGTGGTGCATGGTTCACCGGTCACCACACTCATTGATGATGCATCAAACTACCGACCCAATCAATCAATCAATCAATCAATCATCATTTAATCTGAGAAATCCGATAAGCTTACAAAGCTTTTTTGCACAGAGCAGATAGCTAACAAAAAACAGAGGAGGCACCCGATGACTGTTACAGGGAGCAACGGAGAGGTGTGGTGCAATGTGTGACTAACTAGTTTGATAGTCGACTGCATCACTGCTAAGTAAGGTTGCCAGACGTCCCTTATTTCCCGAAATCGTTCCGTATTTATGTGCTACACAATTTCAAATTTAACTGACTTTATTAGACACTTCTGCCCAGGTTTCCAAATGTTCCGTATTTTTTCCTCTGTGGTCTGGTAACCCTACTGCTAAGCAATGTGAATCCACTCGTAATCTAGCCAATCTAATGTCTGTGTGTACCTTTCTACGGTCAGTCCTCGCTAATCCCTTTGTGAATATGTCAGTCATAAATCACGTGATCTGATGTTATACAAATAAATGTTCGTCTGGTAAAGGATCTCCTTCGTTGAAGTCAAACAAAATGTCTCTTCTCTGACAGTCTGACTCATTATGTGACACAACAATGTTATGTTTGAGAGGATGGCGACATTGAGGAGACACAGGATTGCGTGTGCTAGCGGCAGCAAGCCCAAGCTCAAGTGAATATAATTAGACAGAGCAAGTGGATAATAAGACAAAATATAATTGCGCATGTGCAGACAGGAGTGACGTTGACATTGACTAACATCATTACGAGTAATACAGTGAAACCTGTCTAGATAATGGTCACCTTTGGGACCAGAGAAAATGACCTTTATAGACAGGTGGTCTTTCTGTACAGGTTGATATATATAGAAAGTGTCATTCGGGGGTTATGAAGAGTGGTCTTTATACACAGGTGATTGCTCTGTAGAGGTGGCCGATAATACAATTTGATTGCATTACCAAGTTGCAACACTGACCTTCTCCATTAGGGAATAAAACCCTTCATCTTCTTGAAATCGGAAATGATAAAATCCAACCATATATGCAATAGCATGAAAGAGAGACTGTAACCAATAGGAACCAAAAAAATGATGACAATAAAAAGTATCTCTTTTCTGATGTCCTCCTCCAGCGGAATTGGATCCATTTGATGGAGATGTTAAACCACTGAAATTGGACGATGTGTTCATTCTGAAAGGCTCATCCTACAAAAAACGAACAACGAATTATTTATTAAATGCATTTGAAGCAATCAAGAATAATTTGTTGGCAACAAAACATGTCTTCTGCGTAATTAGCCCTTTTGCATAAAATACGCACCAAGTGAGCATGCAAATCTTCATTGATGTTAGTAAACAGTCAGTTGCGACCAAGGGTTGTGACTGCTACAGAATACTAGCAAATACGGCTCCAGTACATTCTACGCAAATCAATATTCATCTTCAACTTTGATCTGGTTTGATGTTGGCGCAGGGCAAAGTATTTCAGAAACAGTGCACAATCAAGTCCTTGCTGTTTTTATAGGTGGTCAAGCCCGTACTTGCCAATGAGTAGTAAGTGCCGGGTCTTGAACAGACAGACAGACAGACAGACAGAGTGCATCTAGTATTACAAATTGTCAAGAGATATTTGTGTTCTGTTCACATTATTCGGTTAAACTATTTGATTTCTTAGGCCTAGTTCAGACGGCGCTCCAAGTGCGCTCCGAACTCAATTGCTGAATTAGGAGCGCACTTGGAGCGCCATCTGAATCGATTAGGAGCATGAGAAACGAATTAGGAGCGACGAAATGTGCTGGAGCGTCGAGCTCTGCCGCTCCAAACTACCCTGGAGCGGTGCTGGAGCGACGCCGGTTCAGACGGCGCTCTTGTCATGCTCCGAATTCAATTGCTTGTCATGGAATGGAGGCCAGGAGCAAAAATCGGCCCGATTTCAGAGCTGTTACCATGGAAATCAGTGTAATCAGACACGTGCAAAGTTAGCGCTGCGCTGCTCGCGGATAAAGAAAGCTCGAAACATATAGATACAGCCCGTCAAAGTCACGCACATAGACAAAGTCAGGGTGAATTTTCATTCTATAATGTTGATGCTCTTTCTTGAGAATGGGCAATCGCTCATATATCTTGTAGACTCTGTGGCAATAAAAAGGCATCGCATTGCTCTTCAATTTAAAATTGATTTCTCACGTAAAATATTCAATTCATGACGTTATATTTGAGCAAAATGAGTTGCAAAATGCACCTCAAAAACGAGTGAGCGAAACCTCAGCCACAGCTTCAAACTGCATGTTTACATCACGTGCGTATCTTATTCTGTGCAATCGTTAACTGTTTCCGGAGGATGACGCATTTTGAGAATTAGCACAGACGAGAACAATAGAATTTGACTCGTTACTTCATGTTTCACACACAGCCAATTGAGAGCGACGAACTAGGAGCGCCGTCTGAACCGGTGACGCTCCAAGTGCGCTCTTGCGTCGCTCTCAATTGAATTGAGTTCGGAGCGCACTTGGAGCGCCGTCTGAACTAGGCCTTAATCTCTAAAACGTGAACGACTTTATTTATCGTGCACCCCAATATTTTCCTTGAACACCACCGACCAAGAATTGACATTTTTCCAAGTCCTATGCTATGGCTATGATGCCTTTTCCAGAAGATTGAAAGGGTTCATCTCTTTAGAATATCTTTAATATTGTGTTCGACACATTAATAACCAGACAAATTTTACAGTAAATTACATCATAAATTCATTAAACCAGCCCGGTACGGTGAAACGAGTACTAGCAGTCATCTAGAGCAGCCAGCTGCGTATAAGACCATTCCTCATAACCTCAAAATGACACGTTCTATAGAAATTAACCTGAACAGAAAAGCCACCTGTCTATAAAGATCATTTTTCTTACATCCCAGAGGTGACCGTTATAGACACGCTTCACTGTACCTTTGCTACAAAACTGTCCGTACCTGCAATGAGAAAAACGTTGCTCCTTTTGCTTTTCCTTCACAAGTAACAATATTTTGTATATAGCAGAACAACAGCATTGCCATGACGATGGTTGGATAAATGAAATTAAGAACTCTAAACATCCATCGACATGAAATGGATCTTTTCCCAAACGGTCTCCAACCAACCTGATAATACAAATCAATTAAATATGTTTTCAATTACATATAAGTATAGTTTTGCATTATGATACAATCTGCCGATAACACCAAAGGGTGAATGAAAACTGGTCTGTTGACGCAGATGAGCACAGGCGTCATTCTGTCATTCAAGACACGTAGATTGTCAATTGTATTGTTTAATCATTCAAATATTTTTTTGAGATATTTATTCAGACAGATGGCCTTTCGAGATAGGTGGTCACTTAAGACAGGTGGCCACTTAAGACAGGTGATAGCATAACACTGGTGTTCATAAATATTAGTTGGATTAAATATGGCACCAGATTGGTTTGCTTGAAGTCCACCCATTGCTTAAAAATATCATATATGATATCTATATGAAGTCATACTACAGTGCAACCCCGTTAATATCACCTCGGCAGTGCTGTATAGATTACTTTTTATTTGTAACGAATTACAATTACAAGTTACAGCCGTTAAAAGTAACGGATTACAATTAAAAATTACTTATAGAAAAATGTAACGAATTACAATTACAAATTACACTGGTTTCAAAAGTAATCGTTACAAATTCCTTTTAAAATTACTTTTGCAAGGAAGGAAATTCATTTCGCAACGAACCTTTAAAAGCACATTTTGTCCTGAGATCGAAGAGTATTTTTGTGATTACTGCTCAAAAATCACACTTAAATG
>OFHS01002640.1:0-15414 GCA_900245855.1 Calvadosia cruxmelitensis | reverse complement strand
ACCGACTACAAAGAAATTCATTGGGAAAACAAAAGGAGCGAAATAGTAGTTATAATTCATTTTTGCTTCACGCTGCTTTTCACAATGGCTAACTACACGCTCAGGCTTGGCTCTGCTTTTCGCTAGTTACCTTTGACTGTATTGTTTCTCATGTAAGCTAGTTCATGGTAGAAAAGATGACAGCTTACAACTGGCTGGAGTGCATGCATTCTAGTGCAGCTTCCTTAAGCTATCAGAAGGCAATTCCTCGTGATCTTGACACACAAAGATGCATGCAATGCGCAGGTTATTTCTATGATGAGAAGTCACACGCTCGGTAATTGCTTCCACGTGTTGAATGAAAGGCAAAACTGCAACAACGTGGTTCACGATGACTTAAAATCCTTTTATTAACAAAAGTTGTTAATTATTACTCTAGGTAATTCTTCAACGGCTCTAGCAAAATTGCTCTCCGAGATACACTGCGAAAAGCACCGCAACAAAGTACTTGCCTACTTGACCGACTGTGAGGCCTTTCAAACAAAGGTAGCGGGACGCATGGTGCCCTGTTCGTCCGACGACCCACTGCCATATAACGCCGTGCCAAAGTACAAGTGGTTCTTATGTTTATTTGGGCTGGATGTGCTGCAACGACTTTCAGAACCGAAAGCCCAATCACAAGTGTGTATGGCCAAATCCCCAAACTTGATTCCACAAAAAGGTACAAATTACCAACGTTTACAATTTTGTTCCGTGGTACAGCTTGATAATGTTTTACATAACACAATGCTCTCAGCATGTGATTTCCACTTTGAAAACTATTCAACTGGAAACCAATTAAGGCCTTGTGAAACATGAAAATAGAATAGGTTGATGGTTACTTTCACCATTATTCTTCCATTGATGATTCTATGCCATTCAATCCTTTTTAACGTTTAGATCATTGCTAAACTTGCTGGTGAGGCAGCGGGAGCTCAGCATGGAGCACCAGTATCAGCAATGAGTACGGACAGGTACTGAACTGGATAATGACAGTGGCAAAGGGTAGAGGATTGGAGGAAATGGTTGCGGGTATTATCAAGAAATAAGATTGATTAGGAAATAGCAACTGATTTGTAGTGCGTAATTTATCATCATAAATCCCAAGTGATTCATGACACCTTTTCTACCATGCTGGTACGAGCGAAAGCCTCACACACTACAACTTTTCAAATCGTGGGACCTTGTCATCCACCTGGACATGTTTAATTGTATGCAGCAATTTAGACATTGCTGCACCACTGAAAGCCACCCCTTGCTCGAGGCATTTATGAGCAGATTGCAGTCGGCTGTTTTTGAATGGGATGCGGGAGATCTGGCAGTACTGAGAGCAGCGAAGCGGAGGCAATTGATGACACCTGACTACCAACCAACTATGTCACAGGTCTGTTCCCTGCAATAAAGATGTACCTTACGTCTCTGAATTGTTGGTCGCTTTGAAATTTAAGCAGACCTGTATTTTATAAATGAAATCAATTCCTACAATGCTTCTTTAGGTTGGTGCGAACATAACCGAAGACGAGCTTGCCACGCATTGTTGTAGAAGAACGATAGGTGCTGACATCACGTGCAGAAGAATCGGTATGCCTTTTAAGGATTGTTTAACGCTCTATAGAAATCTGTTTTTAGTTTCAGGTTTCCATGTTTTAGCACTGTGATATCATTACTGGTTATTGTCTTATTTTAAAGAGGAGCTGTTTGAACTGATGATGCCGTTAACCGATCGTTTGGGCATCCCACTGTTGGATGCTGACAAGGTGCGCGTCGTATGGACCCAGCAGCAGCGACACTTGGAGTGCATCCAAGATCCACCTGGTGTCCAGCTGTACACCTAAACCGGTGTGTTGAGGAAAGGCACTTTGCCAGTTTACAGATGTGCGCGAGGGTCAAGTTCTTTGGAGTCATTCCATTTACATTTGAACCGGTTTGTCCCAGGTATATGATTATTCTATACTTTCGATTCTGCTGCAGTAAGTTTCTATTGAAATCTGAATAACTTACTTCATCTTCCTTCCATTGAAGGAACATCTGCCAGTGCCGCCAACATACAGGCACACCTCCTTGATGGGCTGGCACGGTGGAATGCTGACAAGGCTGCAGCGGCTGCACCGGTGCTATACTGTAAAATTGAAAGCAACCGTTCAGAACATCCGTTTGTAAATGCTTGGGCACAGTATTTTTCCGGATACTCAACTACCCAGTGCATACACAGGTAAAAATAAATTCTACCGCCATCAATTTAGTGATTGTCTTCATGCTTGTGAAAATGTCTATGATACATTTCTAATCTCTTTGTATATTCACAGGGGAGTTAACTGGCATTGAATACCTGTTAGGCCAAACGGGCAAAGAGCTTGAAATGCCGACGGTTGCAGAAGCAACCAATGAAGAAGATACCGACATCGACGAAGGCTTTGATGGCGGTCATGACGATGACCTTGTCGGCGACATGACAATAAATTTCCTGGAGGAAACTCCCTTGGACGTCCCAGAATGCAACAAGGTTAGTTCTTGGCGTGTCGCACACACTTGGTGCAAGCCAGAGGCGTCTTCAATTGTTGTACTTGGGTACACAGTATTAGCACTGTTATCGACCGTTTCAAACCCTTCCACAAAATCCGACAAGTCTTTCTGCTCTGGTTGCCGAAGCGTCAACCTCTCAGGAGTAACTTATCCCTCAAGTAAGTGAATAAAAATTACATTGCTCATTAAAGCGATTACGTCTATCCACTTTATATGTGTACCTATATCTTGATTAAGCTACGATGGTTGTTATTTCTTTACAGGTCGCTGTTGATCATCGCTGTATCCCCGGCTTCAACATGGTGGAACATCTAGTAGACGTCTCGCTAGGTCTGCCGTATGGGAGAATCTCTCTCTCAAACAGTGATGTTGAGGAAATTTGCAGACTGTCTAGGCGTCTCCATGACAACGACAAGCAAAGAACCTCATCCAGTCCTAGGGCGCCGGACAATTTGACATCGGTGCGATTCAAGGCTCATCGATTGTCTAGCATTGTTCTCAGACTGTCACAACAATTAATTTGCTCGTCCTATTGGTTTTAGAGCGTTCATTGAACCTGGAGTGCCCGCCCAATCACCCGATTGCAATCGTATCGTGGAAACGCTTTGCACCAAACTATGCATTTGCAAATGCTTCTCCGAGAAAAGTTGACGGCGTGACCCATCCGCGATTTGCTTTGGTCCTTTCTTGTTATTCTGAGATTCGTCGTTTAGTCGATATCATGACCAACACAAATTTGATTCTACCGCCAATAAATCAGCACACGTTGCGCGATTGGTGAGTTCAATTCTTCATCTTGATATCATGCTGTATTATGCAGTGCAAATTACGTCACATTTCTAGGGGGCAAAATTAATTTGAATGCCTTTCAATTCTAAGGTATGGCAAGCGAGAAAAGCAAATTGAACAGAGAAGTCTTCTTCAAGGTGCGGAATTGCCATCAAGGACCGTTGCTCCAACGTCCCCATTGCTGCCTTCATTGTCCCTGCCTGCCCCGCCGCCGCCACCTCCTATAGTTCCCCATCATGTGTCACTGCCTGAAAACATGTCGCATCAAGGCACGAGCAAAACCAGCAGGTCAAATGAAAGCAGAGCCACAATGTATCGTAGGCTGAAGAAAGAGATGGGCGATCCATCTGCCAGAAGTCGCTATGCACCATATACGTGCAAAGCATGTGGGATGGTGAAAAATAAAAGCACTAAGTCAAGAGAATAATAATGTAAGTGAAGAGAAATAACAATCTTACTCAGTTGATCTTTTTGTAACAACATTGCCCTGTTTGTATCACTATGCGCTCCTATCAAGGTCAGCAGCGAGACGCCAAGCTTGAAAGACTGCGTTTATGTGGGTGTTGACGGCGTAAGAATGAGAAAGCAAACATATTTTATCATTTGCAATTGAAAAGAGGTCGACCAACAGTACAAGCAACAGTTCCCAGATAGGAAAATAAGCTTCAGAAGTTTGCACAGTTGGGCCCCAAAGAGTGTGTATTGGCTGGAGCAAGTGGTACGCATGCCGTTTGCATTGGTACAATCCATCAGAACGTGAAATTCATGCTGGAAGGGAGCCGCTTCGGTCATCTGACTGTTGGCGAAAACTGCATTGGCTCCATTACCGACTGCCTGCGAGAAATCACCTGCACAGAAACAACAGAAGAGTGGCACACGAGAAACTGTCACGGATGCCACAGCATGAACCTCTTTAAAGAAAGGCTGGAAAATGTGTTCACCGAAACGTAATAGATCAGACCGAATTTAAGCAATGGACGATGATTGACCAATCTGAGTTGACCATCTCCGTAATGCCTGTTAGCGATGTCGTATATTTGTTCTGCGACACTTGCAGGAGTTACGGAGGCATGCCTTCATATTGAAGGAGCAGTCAGAATTCTTAAAAAAACATAGCTGCTTTTGCAGAAGGCGAGCTTATAGTTAGCGGCAACTTTTCAGAAAACTACGCTTTTGTTCTGCAAGATGCGGCACAGGAGTTCCATTGGAACAATTCGCAAGCAACCCCTTCACCCTTTTGTTTGCTATTACAAAATCAGCAATGAGCTACGTCATACTAGCTTGACAAATGTGGCCGGACCATTGACTACTATATCGTACTGCCTGACACACGACACTGTGGCAGTCCATTTGTTTCAAGGGAAATTAATCCAGCACACGAAACAAAACTGCAGACAATCAGGCACATCTATTACTTCTCGGACGGTGCTGCATCGCAGTATAAACATTAATTGCAAAAGTATGCTTAATTTATGTTGCCATGAGCAGAACTTTGGGATGCCTGCAAAGTGGCATTTCTTTGCCACGTCCCATGGAAAGGGCCCTTGCGGTGGGGTCGGCGGAACCGTCAATAGGTTGGCCAGCAAGGCAAGTTTACAACGGCCATTCAACTACCAGATCATGATGGCTAGGCAGTTGTACCAGTTTCCGTGGGACAATATCCAGGGTATAGACTTCTGCTACACCAGCCGCGCAGACTGGGAAACTGAAAGCAGTTTGCTTAAGGGAAGATTTGCCACAGCAAAAACGATTGTAGGGATGTAGAAATTGCACTGCTTCAAACCAATTGGACATAAGCCGTCAACCCTGAAAGCCGCACAATTCTCGCATGGCGAACTATTGCGGACAGTCATTACATCGAAAAAACGAGTACCGCCTGTAAACGAAATGCTATTGTACAATATCCAAGGATCTGTTGCTGCAATGTATGAAAGCTGAAAGCCGTTGGTATATGGGGTGCGTTCTCCAAGTCTCCGAGTCAAAGTGAAGAGGTCAAGATCAACTTCTTGCATCAAACCGGACCATTGAACTATTTCAAATATCCAGATTCGTCGGATATTCTTTGCATTCCCGTCTACGATGTCCTGTCGCTGGTAGAGTCGAAAACAGCTACAGGGAGGACAAACAACCTCACTGGCGCCGAGCAACAAGTCGCGTCTGAGGCATTAAGTTCTGGCCACTAGTACTGTTTTCTCAACGCACTTCATTGCAGCGTTGTTTTGCAGTTGGCTTTTCATGATGATTTGTCGGCTATTAGGTCCCCATGTAGGCAAGCACACTGTCACGGCGAATAAAATAGTTAGACAATCTGAAACAGTGGCAAACGTTTCGTTGTCGTAATCCAATGTGCAAGTCACACTGCTTGAGATCGTGGATCAATGCAGAAACCTTGGCGTTCAATTCGATAGCGATTTTCAATTTGAAGCTCATATAAACAACATCATCGAAGTGGCACACTGGAGATTTATTAACATCTACCAAGTTAACCAGGACATGCCACAAGAACTAAAGAAAACCATTGTAGAATCCATGATTAGAAAACCATCTTTCCATTGCTTTCTAATTTGGTCATCGTGCTACCAATCGTACCTCCAAAGAGTGCAACGAAGCATAATAAATTGCAGTGCACAGTTTCGTGTTGGAAAAAAACATGACAGAATGGAAAATACCCTAAATCAATTAAGATGGATGAACGTCAACAAAAAAAATCGAACTGGTAATTGCCATCCTTGTTCAACAAATAACAAAAGGCCATTTAGAAAAAGATCTCAAGCAACTATTTACTATTCAACACACACATTGCAACACTCGTCAACAACAAGGAGGTCACTACGAAATGCCAAAAGTGAACAATGACCAACAAAAGCGAAAATTCAAACACTGTGGGACAGAAGTATTGAATAAGTACAAGGGCATTCACGCTGCTGACAAATGTAGCTTTAAAAATACTGTTAAAAGTAAATTACTAGAACTTACATAAACTTGAAGTGAGACATAGACATCAAGAAACAAACGAAAATATATGTACACTATAACACAACTGCATAACATAACCACAGTAACACATTATTGTAAAAATTTGTTTATATGCTTGAAATGTACTGCAATTAATCAATCAATCAATCAATCCAGGAAATATTGTTTTATGTCCAGTTCTTGCAAGAAAAGTTCTCCCAAAATTGAAGTCCCGCGTTGGAAATTATGAGCCACGTTGAAATCGCCTTCTAGAACAGAGTTGCGTTTACCTGCCTTCTTTACTCGTGGGAGCCATGGTTACAACAAGTAACAACTGTGTTTCCCGTGTGCAATCTGCACATCAGAAGAATCATAGAATGTAACCCAAACAGTGACACGCCAGCACAAGGCTAGAGCTGGCCCCGGTTAACCGGTTATACCTATCACAACCGGTGTTCGCAAATAACGGGAAATTTGTCAAAAGTTTACAAAGTCGTCTAATTGTGTTCGCACACCATTCTCAAAGTCTTTAAAACAAACGATTTGATCTGCAATTGAACGCAAGTGCCAATAACCCGCCATGAACAATGATTTCAAAAGAATTGTTCATGGGAGTCTATTCAGACTCAGAATGTAGACATGCCGGCGCTGAAATCCGGTGCCGGGCAATTGACGAATAAAACTTCTCTCGGCTGGACGGCTAGACCAGCGGTGTTGATTTAATTGATGTCTGTTGACGGCACGTGTTGGCAGACATATCACAATGTCAACATACGTAGGTAGACATGCTACTTGTCAAGTTGACGTCGATGTTGTTCAGTAGTTGCTGTGGGCAGTCACAGCCACGTTTTGGCACTACAACAAAAACATGCCGGCGCCTGAAACTATGCATCGCAATTGCTGTTCCGTCGATGTTTGCGATGTGGCCATGTGCAGGCAAATATATAACCGTGCAGTGTGCCCTGTGTAGAATGCTTTTTTGACCCCATTGAGCCACGTGCTGCAAAATTTACACATAAAATGACTGAGAGCAAACTTAGAGTCTCAGACAACTGTAGGTGTCGAAGTGACAACCATGGCTAATCGGCATAGCAGCGATGTCTGGAAACATTTTAAAGCCATTGACAAGTGTGCCCGTGGAACCACCAATCTTCAGAATTACCTGAAAAACTGCCACGGGACTGTTTACAAATCCACTGAACTATCAACACGAAACTCAACACTTACGCCGCGATGGATCCAAGTGGTGCCAAGGCAAGGGGCATTTTAGACGACCTGGTCAACATTTGTGTTAAAGATTTGCGACCATTCAAAATTGTGGAAGACGAGGGCCTTCATAGTTTGATTCAACGCGCCTGGCCAACATACAAGATTGCCA
Source organism: Calvadosia cruxmelitensis (assembly GCA_900245855.1). Classification (NCBI taxonomy): domain Eukaryota; kingdom Metazoa; phylum Cnidaria; class Staurozoa; order Stauromedusae; family Kishinouyeidae; genus Calvadosia; species Calvadosia cruxmelitensis. Next base: position 7,751 of record OFHS01002640.1, on the reverse strand, counting down.
AGCGAGAAACGCTTCGGGCAGCGGTGATGCTACGACAACGCAAGAGCAGCTTTGAAGGCTGAGTTACAACTGATCACAGGTATTTTTGCGATAACAACTGACGCATGGACAAGTGTCACGCAAGACAGCTATAGGACTGTGACAGGCAAATACAACATCTTATTCATAAGTGTACTTTCTGTGTGTACCTTGTGCCAGTCTAAAATGTAACTGCTAAGTGCTATCGCATGTCCGCTGTAACTTGTGTTTGTTGTGTTTGAGAATAGTCTAACAATTTCTTTCCTTAATAATTTACATTGCAGTTCACTACTTGAAAGACTGGGCCATGAAGAGCAATGTTCTTGCGACAAGAGCGTCTGAAGATCGCCACACAGCAGAAAACGTAGTAAAGGAGCTGAACAACGTGGCAGCAGAGTTCGGCATAGACCGCTGTGTCCTCGCCTGTGTTCACGACAATGCATCAAACATAACATCGGCAGGACAGAAGGTCGAGGCAACAGAAGACAGAGGATAAGTTTTCAACGTTGGTTGTGCTGCACACACCTTGAATCTCTGTATAGGGGAGGCAGTAAAGAAGGGCAATGACAAGCCTTTCGAACATTTGATCGATGCAGCACGGAGACTTGTCGGATATTTCAAGTCTTCGTCACCTGCTACGACTGCATATCGCACCAAGGTGAAGGAGATGCTGCCAAAGGAACACCACAGCAAAAAGCTCAAGAAAGGCGTGCCAACCAGATGGAACTCCACGTTTTACATACTGGAGAGACTGATCCTGTTTCACTGGCCAATTGTTGCTGTCCTATCCGACAGTGAATTCACCAACACAAACAACGCTAGACTCGATTTGTCTCCCGAGTCGTGGGATCTCGCAGAGCAATTGCTGCCTGTGTTGAGAAAGGTTGAATTGCCAACCGTGCTATTTAGCTCCCAAAGCCACGCTACTTCTGGTGTCGTTCTTCCTGCCATCATTGGATTGAAGAAGCCGCTCAAAGAAACCGTAATAACAACGCAGCCACACTCTCGTCGAGCAGCGATCCAATCGCTTCCAGGGGAGAAATTTAGAGACACGCTTGTCCAGTCCCTGGTTGATCGATTCGATCTTCTTGAGTTGAGTATGGAGGGAAAGGATGTCGCTGCTCCAGATAAAACCACATTCTCGGTGATGGCATCATTTGTCAACCCCCGCTTCAGGAACCTAAAATTTCTCGATGAAGATGATCGACTTTCGTTGATACAGTTCGTCGCGGAGACAGTGTTGTCAATCCCTGTTGAAAATGTGGCACATGACGAAATCCCTGATGGGCCATCGACTTCCAAGAAGTCCAAATCTAAAACAGCCCTCGAAGAATTGATTGGCAGCGCTGCTGTGGGGATGCCAGATTCGCCATTGGAGAGCTCGGGTGTGCGGCGAGAAATAGAATTGTTTCACAGCGAGCCTGAAATCCGTCTGTAGGAGAATCCTCTCACCTGGTGGGCAAAGAACTGCGAGCGGCTCCCCAACTTGAGGCTGGCAGTCTGTCTGCTTGATGTGCCGCCGACGTCGGTCCCAAGCGAGGAAGTTTTCAGTAAGGCTGGTCTGATCCTCGCAAAATGTTGTGCCTCCTTGAAACCAGGAGCTGTGGATGCGCTGTTGTTTTTCAACAAAAACAAAATGTAAATAACGTAGCTTGCATGTACGGCCTTTTGTTCTCTTTCTTTCTTGAAACCGGTCATCCTTTTACCGGTTATTGTCCACAGTTAATCGGTTGTTCAAAATCTATAACCGAGGCAGCTCTAAACAAGGCGCCAGCAAGTGCCACTTTCAACAACGGTAAAGACAGGAGTGGGGTAAATGCAAACATGTTAAGCGCCTCTGTCGTCACGCGCTGTGATGCTCAACACCGGCACAAACATCATTTCTTGGGCAAAAACATACTAAATACGAAATACTCACTCACAAAGCATAAACAGTAAGCATCGCTTGACTTGGACCTGATAGAAAACTTCAAGGACTATATGATGAACAAAAAAAAACAAATTACGACATCTCTATATTTTTATCTCAAATTACAGTTTTAAAATAGTCCGTACGGCGGCTAGGTACAAGTAATGATTGAAACTTTGACATATTAGGGAAGCCTAGCCTTATAGCTTTCTATTGATATGACATTCGGCATGTTTTGGTAGTGAACGAAGTCAGCATGACCTCCGAAAGCTCAGTCACTCAGCACAGTTTTGTCGCAAAACTAGAACTTGAATTGGTCATAAATCCGTAACCACGCCCATTTGGAGTATAACATTTGAGTTTTGTTCATTTTGTGACTAGGTGAAACTGCTCACAAAGTTATACGAAAATGGAAGAGGGTGAAGGCAAAACCTTGTCGATTTCGCATGGATCAACCCTGCTGTGAGTTTTCTTGCAATTAAAATAATCTGACCCTCCACCGGCTGGTCATTGCATCACAACGTGCTTCCCGCCTATTGCCCCTATAGCATGAGGAAAGTTCGAGTGTTCATCAAAACCTCTTGCAACTGGATGAAAACTTACATTCATCCTCACTAGATGGTGCACGTAGATATCCCTTTGCATTAGAACGTCCATAGCGTACCACATACCTCATTAATTGTTTGACTGATCACTGTCTTGCTAATGCGAAAAGTTACTGCAATAGTTGATTGTGACTCACCACTTGCCAGGAATTGCAAACTGGGTAATAGTTGCTCTTTCGGCCCTATAGATAGATTCTCGAAAGACTGTGTCCTGCTTCCTGATAAGCAGGGCAACCCATAAAAGCAACTTTTTGTAAAGCCTTGGTGACATTCTTAAGGACTGGAAATAAAACTCATGGTCAAACAACCTCATCTTCTTCTCATTTCTTCCTACAATTTTGCACCGCAGCAAATACGACAGTAGTAATACAACCAGCATTTTACGACTCTCTTCTCGCTGTTGATATGCTGGTGCCGTGTTGTCTTTGTTATTTTCACCCAAAGCAATTCAAGCTCATATTTTTAGCCTCAAAACATTTATTTGCAATCCACTAAGGGCCTGTTTATATGGAGAGGGCCAGCCCTTCCAGGCGGGCTGACACCTTTGGGGCGAGATCTCGGGCTCCTTTTGTTTTTATTGTTTCGGCGCCCGTGCGTTTATATGGCACCCGGGCCAGCCCGGTTGAGCGCAATCTCGCCTGACGGCAGGCGAGATCGCGCTTCAGCGAGACAAAACATTCCCATGTAAACACACCGAGCGAGCTGGCCCGCCTCAGAGGGCTGAATTTGACCTTTGTGCGCAGGCGCCGCATGTGCCTTTCACGAAATCGTAGTCTCTTTCCCCCGAATCATCCGCCAACAAAGGTGACAAGATCTGACTTCGATGAGACATCCACAGTAATGTGATGCGGCTGATGCCGGTTAAATCGACGACCATGTTCAGCAAGCCAAGCAGACGCACGAGCAACAACAAAATCTTGTCGTCCATCTTGCTCTCCTCTCCTGACACAATTTGCAATTTGCGCCAAAAAGCTGCAGCTGGAGCAATGGTAAACAGGCCCTAAAAGGCTTGAGAATACAGTGTAGGGCATTGCAACAGGTCCCAGGATCCTGGAACTCGATAATTATTCCGGGTCCCGCAATACACATTTCGGGAAATTTTCCCGTTTTCTGTTCTCTTTTTGCAAATTCTTCAGAAGGACTTCTCAGAAATTTTGGAAAATTTTTCCGAGAAATAGTTTATAGAATTGTGTCTCCAACAGGTCTTGGTTGCACCTTGAAAAAGCTGCAAATGTAGGAGAAGCGGCAGAAATCTCCGTCGCGCGACATTTGTTTACGTTGGTTTTACGGTTTTTGTATTTCAACACCTATTCGTCATTCAAACCAGCTATTGTTCTAAGTGTAAAGGTTACGCTCAATATCTTTTGATAACAAATTCATGTGAGCGGCTGTGTGTGAAAACAATCAAAACATGTGCTTTCAGCGCTGCGTAGAGCGAAGCGAGAAGGGAAACAGCTTCCAATAACACTGCTGCTTTTGGAAATTCTGAAATAAAACTCGAAAATGTAGCCACTCTATTAGTTTACTATCGTTTTTGGTTACTTGGTCAGAGTCTGGCTCTGTTGGGATAACATTTGCGATTCACTCCGCTGTTCGAATGTCGACATGACTGGATTGCACCTGCTATCATAAGATGGACTGAGCGTCAATTGAACGTGCACAGTGGTGCTTCGATTGAAGTTCAAAACACTGAAACAAGATCCAGGACCCGTTTCGAGCCCCGGTTTCTTATTTCGGGAAACGGGGACGTAAATTTCCAGGAAATGCGATGCCCTACTACAGTGGAAATGCTTATAGGTGTGCACGCAGATCCATCCGTGTGTGCAGAAAGTGTGCGCGGATGAATCTGCCAAATGGAAACACCTATGTTTAAGCTGCACCCCCCACCAGGATGATCAGCCTCCAATTCGGTATCAAAAGATCGATAATGCGATGATCAGTCATGATCAGGTGATTTCATTTGATTATCAATAGTAATTATCGAGATATCAACAATTATCTGTGGGGGGTGCAGCTTCACGTCAAGCTACACCTCCCACGGTGAAATAATGACATTATCACCACATATTCGGTATCAAACGAATGATCACGCGATGATCAGTCGTGATCAGGTGATTTCATTCAATTATGAATAGTAATTATCGTGATATCAACGATTATCTGTGGGGGATGCAGCTTAACGTCAAGCTACACCCCTCACGGTGAAAAACTGTCCTTTTCACCACATATTCGGTATCAAACGAATGTTCACACGATGATCAGTCGTGATCAGAAGGTTTCATTCCATTATCAATATTGATATCGAGATATCATGGATTATCTGTGGAGGATGCAGCTATGGTAATTTAATCTGAAAAATCCATCAAGTTACAATTAACTGTTTTCATAGAGCAGAATAAAAATAATCTGTCAATTGATTTTGTCGTATATTTCTAAAACCGATGGACTTGTGATAAGTGGCTTTTGACTTTTTGTTTTGCATTTGAATCATATCGACTATGTGGAGAAGTGCTCTTTGATTTAAATGTGCTCGATTAATAGGTGGAACATGTTAGTGATCCTAGGTTTCCATCACTTGCCAAATGCATACTGTTCCTCTTCCATTGGCCGGCGTTCTTGTTTCGCTATCACTATGTCGAGACATGGCAAAAGCAGCAGTACCGTGCTCATTCAACATGTATTTGGTAAAAAATAATTCTCATGATATGAAATAGAGTACAGCATGTGGGTTTACGATTGTACGTTTCAGCAATCGGACAGATGCCGTCTTCGTGTCATCGTACAGTTGGAAGTCCCAGTCGTTGCGTAGAACTATGGCCGTGTAGTGGCCAACCAATCCAGAGCCATTTGGAGGTGTGAACTCAATTAGAGCCTGTAGCTTGAACAATTCCACGCTTACTTTCAAGCTTTCAGGAAAATCTTGGAGAGCTGTCTTGTTCGTTTCTGAAGAAGCACCCCCTCTCCATCTACTCCATCGTACAACTCGAACAGCAAGTGGCCGCCTTCCGGAGTACATGTGGCTGTTCTTTTCCCTTCACACTGTGAGAGGTGGACGGTGTTGCGCAAACACTCAATCGAATGGATTCTGCTGCAGGGAGTAGGTTCTTCACGGACAGAACATCCAGCAATGTCACATGCCCTTCTCCAATATTTATCTATTCTGTCATTCGTACTGGCAGCATCACTTGATGGGTGGTTTCGATCGGACGAGGACAATTCGGAGAATCACATACCGAGCACCATTTCGTTGATGGGGCAGATCGCAACATATTGTCAAAGACCGACCTTGCCGTCGCCCACTTTACATAAGTAAGGCCACCAAACAAGGAGTCAGAGCAAAATGTTTCTAAATTCTCCAGAATCAATTTCGCACAAAGCCTATAATGATGGCTGCCTACCTTGGCTCCCAGAAGTTTTAGGCAAGCTCAAGCAAAATGGACTTTGGGTCTAGTGTTTTTTTCAAATGGGCCAAATAGTATGGTGGCCCATCGTTCTCATTCGTTTTTTGTTGAATTTTACTTTTAAAGAGAAACTATTTTGCAAATAAAATATAATACTTTCAATTGTAAAATTATTGTCAAGAATAATTTATATCATTTTCAAGAATAATTTATATACATACAAATTTTAATTTTAAACATATTAATTCTTATCGAAATTATATTTATACAGCACTTCTATTTCTAATAGAGATATATTTATTTTCAAGAATGGAATAATTTTCAAGAATAAAATAATTTTCAGAATAATTTATTAACAAATAAAAAGATTTCAATCATTTTATTTTTCGTTTTCGGTTTCAAATGTCTTTGTGAGCCCAGCGTTCTCATAGATCAGAAAGCTGTGCGTGTTGCTTGGTAACGAAGTTTCACGAGGCCACACGAGGCCGACAGATTTCATAATAGCTTCAAAAAGGATGAAGCACCTGTGCAACACCTTGTTTCCTTGCTATGGCATCTTCTGGTTATCGCAGGAATAGTGAGTGGACTAATGATGATATTCTTTGTGAGCAGTTGAGGGTGTATGTCTTGCAAAACATGAAAAGAGTTGAGATACTGGATTTTATGAGAAGGGATTTTCCGCAATATGCGTGGAGCCTCGGCACCCTCAGTCGCCGTCTGAGCTACTTCGAAATCAAATACGTTGATTATACTATTCCGGTCGAAGAAGTAAGGAAAGCATTCAAAGAGGAAGCCGATGGTCCAGGAAAGCTGCTGGGATATAGAGCGATGCACAAAAAGCTGAGAGAAGAACAGAAGATTGCTGTTCCTCGTGGACTTGTTTACGATGTCATGACATTGGATGATCCACAAGGATTGGAGGAAAGAAAAGTAGCAGGGAAAAGGAAAAAGAGAGGTCCAGTGGGAACTTTCACTTCTTTAGTAAGTATTCTAAATTATTAGCATGCACTTGGCTGTTCTAGATTCCGTAATAGAGAATCAAATTGGGTTCATGTGAATATTGTTTGTTGTTTTCATGCTTACAGGGCCCCAACCACACATTCTCAGCTGACGGTCATGACAAACTGATGGGCTTCTGCAGGGATACTTTCCCCCTTGCTGTATATGGTCTTCAGGATGTATTCAGTGGAAGAATACTTTTCTTGAAGTTATGGACGTCTAATTCAGACCCTAAATTGATTGGTCGGTGGTACATGGATTTTCTTTACGACAGCAAAGGTTCATTGACACTATTGATTCCAATTATTCTCATAATGTAATTAAGCACTCCAACACTAATGAACCATTTCAACTAATATTAAGTTGAATTATTAATTGTTGTTTGCTTTCTAGTTATTAGCCAGCGTCTTCGCTTGGATAGGGGGACTGAAACTGGTGATATGGCCACTATCCATGCATTTTTCCATTCAAAGCACAAGGAACAGTCGGAGGATACAGTGTTTTATGGTCCTTCTACAAGTAATAAGGTACATGATCTAAAACATGACATTATGCAATGTTTATGTCATCATGTTTATGTCACCCAATTTTCGAACCGCGTCATCCCTTGGTGGAATTCTTTACCAGAGGACTCTGTTGCAGCAACGTCAATCCAAGCTTTTAAGTGTTCCCTAAATAATATTGACTTGTCACATAACTGTATTGTATATTAATTGCGCTCAAGCGTCTTGCAATGGCTGTATGTATGTGGAAGTCATGCTTCCCTATATTTGCCTGTCAATATTTTTGCCAAATAGACATACATACATGTTTACGTCA
>OFHS01002639.1:763-14269 GCA_900245855.1 Calvadosia cruxmelitensis | reverse complement strand
ATGCAAATTTCCCTGGAATTGCCTGTTCTTAGAACAAATAAACATACATACATACATACATTTAGTAGAAATTTTGCTGTACAGGATATGAAAAGTATTTCTGACTCGTTATGTATTTATAGGCACCTCACCAGAACGATATTATATTGTGAAATTTGTGAAGCAACGTTCCTAGACATAATTATTGTAAGCAGCTACCATTTGTACAACAGTACTTTCAAACAGATTACGTGCAATATTTGTTTAAATATGTCATGAAATGCAGCTCTGATACGTTAGTTCGAGAAATCTAAGCGTTAGGTATCACTTCTGCCAAATAAATACCGCCAATATTGGATTTTTTTTGGCATTGGAACTGAAATGCATACCGCCCAGACAAAAGTCTTGTTTCCTGGGGAGATTATTATTCCACGAACCATTACAAAGGCATAGACTGGCAGGGAAGCTGGCAGAGGTACAGCTCGCAAACTTGCGCCATAGAATCATGTCAACTCGATTGCACAAGGGGCTGTATACCAACACTATAATTGAGCAACCTTCAGGTTAATGTCTATCCACAGGCCAAGTCACTCGTTTTAATAGAGCTACGAGGAGCTAGTACAGCGGATATATTATGCTTCTTTACTGTACCAGTAGGAGAGCTAAGGGATCTATTTTGTCGATATCAAGTTAGTGGATTTAAAGATTTAACAGGAAGTTGAAGGGAAAATGATGATCGTGTGAAGCTTATAATTATCTTCCCCGTCTTCGTTCTCCAACGTTAACGCTCTGTCACAACATCCTACCCGACAGGAACGTTGATTGATTCGGCCTTACAGTATACACACAAAAGATTGACAATGGCGGTAATAGCCAGTCGCAGAGATTGCTTTCAAAATAAGACAAGAGCACAGAGTGACCTTCGAAGACACGTTATGTTATTAACGCCACCGATATGAAGTGATTCCTCTGGAGGGCCGAAGCCAGTCTGTGGTGATTCAGAGGTCTCAATTTCTCACATAAACTGTTTATTATAGTAAGCTAAAGACTGTTCTCATTTACCACGATAGCGTTTACGCTGGTCGCAATGGTATTTGTAGGATACCATTATATTTCTTCAAACAATTATACATTCCTGATCAATGCAGTCTTTCGAATATAGTGCAGCTCGTTTGTTCGTGACATTTCGAAATGATAACATAGCATAGAAAATAAAATCATAAATTTATCCATCTTGATTAACTTCAAGATTTGCAAGCTACGTATTCTGACACCTAATAAGTATTACCACATCATTGCAGAAAAATTCAAATTCATGCAACTGGTTAGTTATTGTTTCAAGAAATAAGTAGACAATTTTCAGGTCAAGTTAAATCAGTTAACTATACCTTTTTATTATGCAGTACGTTAAATTGCCAAAACACATATTATCTCTCACCAGTTAATAACAGACGTACAGGAAATAACATCAGATTGTTAGATTGCGGCCCTACTGAATGACTGCAAATCTAGGTTGTAAGTTACGTTACTTGTATGATGACTTGAAGCGCATGAGTTTGAGGTCAGCATCTTAAACATAGACTAATAAATACCTTCGCCTGTAAAGTCTCTTCTGATAACGTGGTTGTGTGAGAGCTGGAGGCAGCACAGGATGACTAGGGCGAATGCCAGGCCACGCGATGAACGAGTTGCCATGGCTCCACCGTTCTCAATGAATGCCTGGAGCAGAGTGGCGAGCTTGATTTTCATCAAATATCATATGTATGCCAATCAACCGTGGGCGTTAATTATACTAGCAAAGACTAATGAAAAAAATCAGTTGATTTTCACAATAGAACGTGAGTGACTTCAACAAAGAACCGTCACTGGATCCGCGAACCTGCAGCTGTGCTTTAGTCTAGCAAATGCGTGACTACATTGCCTCTGCTGGAGACTATAGCTAAAGTCAAGCGAATAGATTTCAATTGAAAGACCTCCAATGTTTTGATGCTGCCATGCAACTTGAGCTAAGGCACTCTCATTTAACGAAACCTGAAGCGAAGCACATGGCTTGTTTGAGATGCAATTCTCTTCCGTTTGCGTTATTTTGAAAGATCATTCATATCGGCTTTCAATCACTTTCATAATAATAATTACGTTGATCCATATGGTTTGACAATAGAAGGAAATTTGCATAAAGTTTGTTTATTAAGTAATTGCCAAGGGAAACCCAGGTGCCCTAGCCTTTTCCTATTTCGACATACTTTGATCTAAATGATGGCTCATCTGCTATTTCCATACCTGACAGCCAGAACGGGGCGAACGCTATTGAATGTACTTGATAACATTTATTCGCTTTGTTTACTACTTTATACAACGGTTTTGAAGCAGTTATCCCTGTTTTAATTATTAGCCGTGGCAGACATCGTTTCCTCGGGAATGTATGATGAATAACGAATACCCTTTTTTCTTATGAGTAATCTTACTGCATGAGAAATAGGAATACCAGGCACATAAATTCTTGGACGGAAAGTTCTGTTCTTGTGTTTTCTTGGCTGCCAGAAGTTTCTGATATTCTGCCAAGAAATCTCAAAACTTTCTCTTTGCAAACACATTGTATTCGTACAGTAAATCTAATTAAATTTGAGGAACACCAGGTGGTACTCATTTTCTACTTGGAAAACAGATTGTCGGGTAGTATTAGATTACTACGGTTTCCCTTCTATTCTCTCAGGGTTTACTTGAACTGCGTTCACCTTTGCGTGGTCGCGTGGGTCGACGGCATGTTACGACAAACGATAACAAGATTCGCTTGCTACTCAGGGTATTTAGCGAAATCATGCAGTAATGAAGGGAAACCGTTAGAGTATAATCAATCCGTGACTTGCTACGATGTGGCAATATAAGAAGTGTTTCCTGTACAGTTTCATGGGCACATGTAATTGGTATCACAGGAAAGAAGCATTGGCAGAGTAACACTATGGATGCTCCTCATGACTTCAGATCAAGTAACGCCGTCATCTTGTCAGCGACGCCAGCTTGACGTGGATTTCTATTATCTTTTGACTGGCGGAATAAAGCGCCGGTGCAATACATCTTAACTCTGTTCTTCTTTATCACAAAGTCAACAATGGCTTTTTATTGATGAATTCAAGGCTAATTAATGTTTGGCTATCAAGATGTTTCTATTGTATACCGGATATGACAATCATCAAGGTCAGATATCGCATGTAGCGGCGAATCATTGGACTCTCATGGAGGTCCACAGGTTAAATATGTATGGGATAATAGAACGTTGTCGGCAGATCTCCCTTTCTTGTTTCGTTTGTCTAGCCTCTGCTTCGTCATCTGCTGCCATTTCAAAACGAACCAGACAGTGTCAACGAAAGACGATATATGGATGTCTAGCTCATTGACCATACGTATTCAATGATAAGTAGGCATTAGTAGCTCGGCTGAGACTTACAGCGTGGAGTATAAATGGCCAATTAATCTACAATACAGATAAAATACAAGGCTTACATGCTTCTGAAATCTCGAAAACGGTGCTATCATATTTCCAAGTAAGATAATTTCACGGATAAATGTCTTGAATTTTATACCGCAAGTAAGCAATACGGGTGATAGTGCATAAAGGCTTCTGGACGCGTCAGCTTTGTAGCAGAGGAACGCCCTGCTGCGGCTTAATAAATCAGTTCCAGTAATGGTTCCAGCGGCGTTTACTAAAGCGAAACACAGACCCCAATGATAAATAAGATTCCATAGTACATGACGACGCTAATTACATTCCAGAAAGTCATTAACAAATCTATTATCGGCACCAGTATTGTTATTTCAAATACATGCATTGATGATGCAGGTTTTAAATTATTAAAGTACATGAATAAAATATTTGTAAACGATTGTGCTTAACATATTCTCAAACGATCACGCATATTGTTTACATGTAACTGGAGGCTCCCTGCACGAGAGACTAGAATTCTAACCGAATTATCGAGAGAGCTTGTGTGATTGGATTGCACCCTGAGAATACAGACTCCATAGGAAAAGCTTTGTTTCTTTGAAGTCGCAAATTTTAACACCATCTTTAATCATAAAATCTCGTTTCAACTTTCTGAAAATGAAAAATATTTACTTACTTAAAAAGATGACAATAGACTAGTTTCATGGCTTAAAGCTAGTGCATAACGTCACGCTGGATTCTGGAAGCTAATATATATTTTGCGTCTCTTTAAAATCTGGTGCTGCACTTTGGTAATTTCTAGCATGACTCCGTCCAAAGCTGTAGTCTGTTTACCACCTAAATTTTCCTTTAAAACTTGATACATCTAGGAATTAAATTAGTCCAGAAGCATAGCTGTGTATAATTAAGGAAGTAATTGATTGCTTCCTATTGTATGTGAGCGCCGTCGACGGAAAGACGAGCTCTGAAGGTACAGCGTCCTCTTTATTGAGCTGGGGCAGCCAGAGCCCTGTTCCACAGGGTGATGGTGAAATGGAATTCGAGATACTGGTTCTACACGCTAACAGCATCACAGAACTGAAAGAGTGCCTGTATTTCTACAGTTCAGCGCTCCAAAAGGCTTGGGCAATCATACGTGATGGCTAAAGCAACAACGAAAGCACTGGTCTCTGTCAAACTTCAATTGTGATTTTTTTTCTGATAGTATTTTGCAAACGCTGTTTTTTTCTGCAAATGAAAGGCTGCTTTCTTTCCACCGCATCTTTTAGCATAACAAGATAGTGGGAGGGCATACGAAACTGTGCGAAACAACTGCTATTCTTCTCTTTGCGAAAAGTTCTTGTCTTTTGACAGATAAGTTATCCGGCAGAAAATTACGTCCTGGTTGATAAAGAAAATCTGACAAATATATTGTTCTGGGAAAGTCTTTGTTACCTCAAGCAAGGACTTGACAATAGCAGGCTATGTGTAACTGCCATAATGTTTTATTTCTTAAAGCCTTTTCAGCCTTCAATGTAACCAAATTGTCAGATTTATTGGAAATTTCTCTGAGTAGCAATATGAAAATTTGCCTGCAAATCCAAAGCATCGTGTTAACTACAGTTTCCCACCATTTCAATTGAGATGACTGCGGTTTTAACTTACAGACAGCCGACTTGTTTATCTTCAAGGTTGTCGGGACGGAGTGATAATTTGATCAAAGCTTTGTGCTCAGGAAACAAAACAGCATTGTTGCCAGTGTATTCACGGCAAATCACATGATGCTATGATTGTTATCCAAGTCATTCATCTTCACATCGGTTATTAGATATGGAGAGATTCTATTCTATACCATTGCTGATCCACTGTATTGCAATTTGGAGGCAATCCATCATACGTGGATAAGTATGAATCTTAACAGTAGATCAAACTGAAGCATACTATCTGATTAGTTTCGAGTCAAGCTTCAGTCATTTTACCCTCAAATAGTCTACGACCGTTAGAAAATTTCTAAAATAGATCATCACTGAACACTGATTAATTTTATTAAGGCCCTCTAACATGTCTGGGAATTTTTATGATTTCCCGCACTTTTAATTACTGACCGATAACTAGCTGGCGCCAATCGCGATTGAGAAAGCTAAACACTGTTGAATTGCCAACTCCCTGCTGAGAACAGTAATGACGTAGAGCAAAATGATCCCATAGTGACATCAATTTCCACCGACGCTGCTTTGAAAATCTCGTGACAACATTTCCTGGCTACAACTGAATGGCATTATATTTCAGCCTCTATTACACAATCCTCAGAAAACAGAGATCATCAGCTTATTCTGTATGGAAAAATATCTCTAAAAGAAATGGTGGAATTATTTTTTGAAATGATGATTGGTTTTATACAGTAGGATGGGATTTGAACTTCTTGCAAAATACTAACTGTCGATTCCTTTGGTTTCAGAACCCTGCATGCGTCAGCTTTCGTTCGTTCGTTTGAAAACTAAAGGTGTGATTGTCTTTATTTACTTCGTTCGACTGAAGCTCTAAGCTCCTGAATCACAAGCGTGAATAATGTTCGTCTCTTTATGCAAGGAAGCATTGTCTCGTAACATGTCACTACCAGGAACCTTGTTGAAGAGTATCTGACAGAAAGCAAATTTTTCAATGACACAGTGTAGTTCACAACAACAACAACAACAACAACAACAAAATCATCAGTAATCACCAACAACGCAAATAGTATGGCAAAGCTCGATCGAATACCTTTATACTTATTAAACGTTCATTCTATTAACTATCTACTAATGACAGTTTTGACTCAACGACAACTTATGATCTCTCATACAAGATTCAATTCTCCCTTTAGGATTATTGATGAATTTTCTCACTGTAGTACAAGTCATTTCGCAAGAAAATACGGGCAGGAAGTTGACATGTGTGGGCAAAAATGTATAAACACTTCAAATGAAGTGAATCTGATGAATAATTGATCCTCGTTGTAAAAATGCCGCCAATGACGTATTTGGCTTTGCCATGCTGTCCGCGGGTGTATTATTCGAACCAGTCAACGTAATATCCGGTCACCGACTTCTTAGATTGATGTCAAGTCTGCTAGAAATTTCACAAGTTTTATATCTAACGGTAGTTTAGATATTTAGCTATGTTACCTGAAATATCTGGGTACATTTGGTGAAGGGTGAAAGGGATCTCTTTGTGCATTTGGCAAACTCATACAACCTCACAAACATAGAGACAGGAGAGAAAAGATGGCGCTATTACTTGTTTCAGAGGATGAGCTTGTCTGCATGTGCAGTCTGGGAAAGCTGTTAGCATTTTAGGGATCCTGCTCAGCGGGTGTTCCAATTTTGAAATTACGATGTAAATATTGCAGCAATAAAATTTGATAGTCGTAATTTTTGGCTTGTTTAAACTGTAATGTTTACTCTAGTTATGGATATTATCCAGGTTAAGATCTGTTGAAGTATGCGTAATACATAGCACATGGACACAGACAACGTAGCATAGCAACAGACATAGCAACAGACATCTATGGCGATTGGCATGATGCACAATAGTTTTCTCGAGCAATTTCTGATAGTTGTGGAATGATGCAGACTTTACATTTATGATGACGCACAGTTGATCATGTTTTCGTGTAGTGGTTGAGAAAGTTAAATTTGATATGTGTCTATTTTTGTTTTTATGCAATCCGTTCTCTGTCGGTCGATTCCTCTCTCTTGTTATTATGGTTTTTATCAGGATTATTACTTAAAGAAGGTACCTACAGTATGGTATTATAAAGTCTCAGTCAGATCAAAGACCTGTCAAGGCTTTCTCTTTCCCTTATTTCTACTGAACCAGACTAGTAGTATATGGTGAACCTGGCTCCAAATACATGCAGTTATGAATCTAATTTGATTTCCATTTTCACATCATGCCGTAACTTAGACTGCTAAATCAAATTGGATTCGACTTTATTAGATAATAATCCATTTTGACATTTATTATTTGATAATCAAATATTGCATTACATTATATTAACACGAATAAATGCAGTGGTATCAGCATAATCGAATGTATAGCATGGCTTTGCTTTTAATAATTCAAGCATACATGTTTAATTCAAAATTG
Source organism: Calvadosia cruxmelitensis (assembly GCA_900245855.1). Lineage (NCBI taxonomy): Eukaryota > Metazoa > Cnidaria > Staurozoa > Stauromedusae > Kishinouyeidae > Calvadosia > Calvadosia cruxmelitensis. The sequence goes on along the minus strand of OFHS01002639.1, from coordinate 6,741 downwards.
GATATGTAAAATCATGCTTATAGTAGTATTATACCTCAATTATCAACATTTTCTGCTCTATTTAGGTCCAGCACACTGAGGGCTTCTACAGCGCACCCCAGACCCAAGTTCGCTAGGCAACACCTTTAAGAATTCTCCTCATGCACCAATCGAGTGTTCTGTGTTCGCCCATTGTATACTGTATTCAAACAAAATAAAGACATCTGGTACAATCTCATGCTTTTTATTTACTGGTAAACAGTATATAGAAATTCACAAACTGAAAATAACAACGTTGGACAAATAACGTGGACGGTTGATAAACTTTCAAGATACAGATTCGTACAGTTTGGTTAGCAGAATAATACATGTCTTTTATTACAAAAATAGCTTATAAAATATTTATATATCATATTTCAATGATGAGATGCAAGGAATAACAGTAATATATATGACTCCAAGTCAGTTTTGCATGATCCATCACGTTATCTGTGGAGAAAAAATAATTCATGTTTATTAATGGGTTACTGTAAATAGTCATACAACATTCTTTTCGATTTTGCAATGTAATATTGTACATTTTTAATTTTTGGAAGGCCCTGAGGGAGACAAGAGCAAGCTTTTCAGGATAGCCTCCTTACATAAAGACGACGATGATTCTGATTATGATCAACAGCGATCAGCTTAATTTCGTAAAATCCTAAGAGAAAACAATCTGTCGTACTATTGAACAACATGTTCAATGTATAAATGTATGTATGTATGTATGTATGTTTATTTGTCAAAAATTTCGACTGGCAGATAATGGGAAGAATAACTTCCACTTACATAAAGCCAAAGTACAAATGAAGATTAAAGAACAAAACTATACACCAGTTACTAGTATACAAGACAATTTGACTGAAGGTCTATCAGTACAGAGAGACATCGTAATTTTCTCAGCTTATAAACACATTTATTTCGTGCTATTGTACGGCATGATCAAAGCAGAAGTTCGGGACAGATCTAAATATTCTCATCCTCTTTGGAGATTATTTTTGTACCATTGCACGACATAAACAAAGTAAAAATATATAGAAATCTTAATTTTCTACGCCTCTAGGCACGTTATCTGACGTACTATCTATAATAATTTGAATGTACAGGTCCTAGCTAGCTAACGAGGGAAGAGAAGTATACTCCTAGAACCAGTTACCACAATATTGGCCGGTTGTAAGCAACCTGAGATTCCTGCTTTGTTATCAAGGTATTACAACATAGTCACGTGACAATCACTTACACGCATGCGTACTGCATTACACTACAGTTTGGCAAGATCAAGGTAGAAATGCAGAGAGAAATCTCAGCGTTTAATCAGAAATAATATCCCTTGGCATTTGTGATTATTATATTGGGCTATTATATATTATCACTTTTATGGAATAACTTAGTTCTGCATCATCAATGTACACAGTAGAATGTTATGCTGATCTAATGCAAATCTGTTCATCTTGCCTCTATATTTTTTATGCGATAATTCTTTTCTCGTTACTTTATTCGACACAAATCTGATTTTGAATGTGGTTCTGACAAAATTAAATAGTACTGTGTTATATGTCTGGCATTATCTTCACAAATAGAACATAATAAATTTAGCTAAAATTTTTAAACTTAGGTAATAATAATTATTAGCTGTTATGGACTGAATGTTCACATATAATTCGACTTAATATCGAACCTGCATTTGCCGCTATTTAGGGAACCAAAGTAAACTGGTAGCTTAGCACAAGCCGCTGCCTCACAGGTGCATATCGTATTGTTTGAGGTTTTCAGATACGACTTTAGTTTGGAATCTTAATCACTGCTATGTAGTCTCGAATGCAAACTTCGCTACAATAACGTACCATCGTTGGGTGAGTCATAAGAATATCGAGATATATCAACCAGACGTTTTGCTTCAGTGTGGTCTAGAAGGTAGCTACTGAGATTTATAGCTGTGAATCAGTTATACAGTGAAACCTATTTATAACGGTCAGTTCTGGGACCCGAGAAAAATGACCTTTATAGACTGGCAGCCCTTCTGTCCAGGTTGATTTCTATAGAATGTGTCACTTGGGGGTTATGAAGAGTGGCCTTTATACACAGGTGGCTGCTCTATAGAGGTGGTCGCTAATACAGGTTTGACTGTACTGATTTTTCCTGGCTGCACAACATCACTTGACTAAGTATACTGCCCAAGTCAAGTTTGAGATTCATGCCAGTTGACCTCTAGCACATATGATGACATCTAAAATGGCTCTGTTTGACAAGAATGATGCTGATTGCAGTTAAGCAAAGCAAATTTATGATGCCGGCTTCATCTGTGGCTTAGGTCAATTCACTTAAAATTATACAGAAATGTAGTGGGACAAGGCATGGAACTTTTTGCAGGGCTGTAAAGTAACTAGTTACTTTAAAAGTTACTTCTTGGGTAACTTTGTGAAATAAATAATAACTTTTCATTGAAAGTAATTTTGTGTTGACAGAATATAGCTACAATTTTTTAAAATAATTAGTAACTTTTCAGAGTTCGATTTATCTATAATTAGTTACTTCTCACGTCTACACTTTAGGTAATTACGAGTACCTTCAAGGTATACAATAAGCTTTTAAGAATTCAGGTATGCATAAAAATCCATAGCAGACGGTAAATTAAAATACACCTCGATAACTTATGCCATATTTTATCGATGAAAGTAACTTTCAAAATAACGGTAACTAATAGCTTTTGAAAGATACTTTTAGAGAATAGTAACTTTGAAGAGTAACTTTTCATTTTCAAAAGAAAATAATTCTAATTGTTACTAATTAGTTTTAAAAGGTAGCTTTTACCGCCATGCATGCATGGAAGATTATTATTCTATTTGCATCTCAGAGCTGTTGATACTTGTTGGTGATCCCGTTCAAGACAATGGCAAAGACATATTTACGCCGAATTATATCGAACTGAATTGTTCGTTTCTCACATGTGCGTTAGTTAGATCCCTTCGCTAATCCGAGCAGACTCCTTTGTAGACGTGAATGTCGTCCAGAGAAATCTCAGAGTGTTTCGCTGCTACAACAGCATCGATGTTGATCTAAAAGATACAATAAAATATTTACTCAATATAGCACAACACATCCAGAGTGTCAAGTCTAGCAAGGTCGATTTCATTGCAAACTTGAGCTTGGCCATCCAGCGTAGAAACACGAGAAGGAACTCGGCACATTTGCCTAAAGTTGGATAATTGTTAGAAGAACCGTTTTTTTAATTTATATTTGTATTTAAACAAATAATTTTGGGAAATACATCCAGTGATTCTCAACGTGCTCGAAATTTTTAGGAAAGTGCCACCGGTTTTTCTATCTAAATTTAACCAATGTAGGGAGTACCTATTAGGTACCTAAATATGAAGATTACTGTAGCTTCTGATTCTTTCCAAAATATCTAAGGCTTACCCACTACCTAAATATGAAGATTACTGTAGCTTCTGATTCTTTCCAAAATATCTAAGGCTTACCCACCACCAAGACAACGTCACAAGTACATAATTGTCACTGCATGTGTTGATTGGGCTGTCTTGGTAATGCTTCACATCTTTAATAACAACCTGAATAAGCTAAATTAAATTGTACTCTGCATCCGTAATATAGTCTAACCCTCTACATGCACGCCTGCTGATAACCGACTTCTGGAAAAAGCTACGGAAAACATTTCTGGAAACTAGTGATTACGGATGCAGACCAATTCGTGCACTCACTTTGAATTTGCTTGTCACTTTGATCGTCTTCTTGAATTCCAACCACGTGTCGCCTTGTTGTCCCACTCTTCCACCAATAAAAACGCGTCGAATCTTTTTCCTCTGCCACACGACAGCATAAACCTTGAAATACTTTGCGTTTTTACCATTCATGTGATAATGTAGCTGAATGCAGGTCTTTCCACCGGCTGGATTTATCAATGGGCTTTCTAAACGATAGCTCCTGCGTGATAATTTTCCTGATCGTGACTTTGCGACGATGAATTTACCTATAAATAAAAAATATTCAAATCTATTTTTCGGAAGCAAAACCTGTAAATAATTTATTATTGAACTAATGTAGACACTCATCTAAGGTTATAATTATTTGTTTCCAATCGTAGGTACTACTTCATGGAGGAAACTAAAAACGAATTTCTTTAGCAAAATGATTTTAAACGCACTACATGCCGTAATTATCGTACAGACTTAATGAAGTTCTGTTATTTTTATTGTTAGCGTTTTAGATATATATTGCTTTGATATTGAAATTTTAAACTTGGGAAAAACGTAAGAGCAGAAGATTTATTAATTCTGTTCAGAAATCAGTATTTTGTACCTTCAAATCTCCGTTTTCTGATGTTTGATTCCTTTCTAAGGCTATCTGGAAGATTTTTCCAGCTATGAGAGTTAAAGACAAGTCAGATATAATTATTCAGTACCCGGGATTGTATTTAGACTTGAAAGATGTCCTTATGGAAGGAAATTCCAGATATGCAGCCTCATCCCGTTAATACATCAAACATAAGTGTACGTTAACGAGAAAGGATCAGAAAGAATCAGTACTGTATAGTAGATTCTGCTTCACAATCTTCAGAGATGCCTACTTGAGTAAAGCGGTGTTAATTTCTTTGTTGAGCTTATTTATTTATTTTTGGTTCTATAGAATATTTTCTATCAAATTAACATCTGGATATATAATCTGCATTAAATGAATGAATATTAATACAGTACTTTATATGGCGAAACTGTCTACAATTATCTATTAATTACTTGATCAAATTGAACATAAAATTCACATACTTTAAAATACTGCTTTAATAGTCCTATAACATATTTTAAAAATCGTAGTTTATTTCTTAATCTGACCATCATAGCTATAAGATGTAAGCTTATTTATCTGTTTTGAGTACAAACAATTTATAGACATTATTCAAATGATAAAGAGGCCATATTATGACTTGATTATGAGGCACTGCAATGGATTTCATTAACTCACCGTGTTCTGTGGTGTGGTCATGCTGTGGTGCGTTTTGAATGTTGGGATTGCTACCATCAGTACGCCGCCACTTGCCCTGACGACGATTCTTCCAATAACAGAATCCGCCATCAAAATTACAGTCCATCAGGCCTGATGTAGAAAAAGTATAATGTATTTCAAATCTAAATTTCCACTTACGTTACAACAACCGCAATGGAACAAGCCATAGTCCCATATTCCCATACGGCCGTTTCAATGACTATATGGAAGTTGTGTACAGTTTATGAAAATGATGCAAATCTTCTGGAAACTGCACTGAAAACTTATCTTCTAGCCAAATTTTCTTTTAGCTTGTATAGAATGCGACTTGTTCTGGGGACTAACAATAGCAGTATTCATATTTGGCTTACAAATGTCTGACTTATAGCGTGGACAATTACTTATGTGCTGGATTTAAGAAGCTGTCCTTGAGATAAGAAATGTTGTTCCACATTGGAAACAATATTTTTGCAGTAGAAGGCATTAATTGGGTATTATTTCCAAGAAAGCTGTTGAAGAAAGATCTGAATCAGTTTTACATTTCAAGGGCGGGTAACTAAACATTCTGTGAGAGTCGAAAATATAACAAAGCCCAATGGAATATTACCAAATGACCAAATATTAAGACGAGGTATATCTTATCATATTGAAAATCGGTTAACCGTTCTCCTGCTATTGACGTGTATGGGTCATTCCATGCCAAAACGCACAAGATTGACCCTCACCCTCTCAGATTTTGTTAAAACTTCGTAGACATATAGAGACGGTTAAGGATAACTCACTCGTGCAATTTCAGCTCAAAAGGTGTGAAAACACGCGAAATATCGGCCTCGTAACTTTCGCGCCGCTTCAGCACAACCCCCTGATCGAAATACGTTTCGCTTTATAACGTCGGCTAAACACGCACCACAGAAATGATTCAAATACCATCTGAAAGCTATTTTGACGCTGATTCGACTCAT